>WBMZ01005304.1:0-63301 GCA_013400975.1 Atrichornis clamosus | reverse complement strand
TTAATATAATATAATAATACGGCTGCGGTAATAGGAGCATCAATAGGTTGCCGCTCATGCATGGCTTGGATGCAGGCAACTTTTGTAATAGCGGGGGAGAGCTCCAACAAAGAATTGATAGGTATGACCAGAGGCTCTCCTCTCTCCCATGTGTCCATTCCACCAGCCTGGTATGCCACTCTGCTTGTTACCGAGTAGGGGTCATTTGGGGGAAGAGGACCAGAAGATAAAATAACACCAGGACCCCAGAATCTGTTGGTCTCTTCACCATTCAATAGGATTCTGTCTCCTTCAGTTAAACAAACATGCCATAAATATTCCGTTTCAGTTTCACCTGGCTTACGGCTGTCATGTTCTTGTAAATTAGCCATCTGAATCATCATACGGGGTTGTTTTTTGGGTACAATTTCCCTGTCCACCCCGAGGTCCAGTGGTTACCTCAGTTTTTATGATGGCTCTGGCTTCATACACAGAATCATAGGGAGGTAAAAAAATCATCTTCCCCTGGTTCATTATTACTGGGATCACCCCATATGCTACCATCCCACTCTTCCAGAGATGCAATTAATTTTATAATTTGCACAATGTTGGGAGGTTTTGGAGCCCGCATAAGCATTAGCTCAACTTTTTCTCCCAGCTTTTGTTTCTCGTTCTTTTCCTCCTGTAACTGTTTTCTCATCTGTTCTATTTCCAAGGATAATGATAACTCATTTGCTTTCCTAGTTTCTGCTTCAGTTTTCAGATCTTGTTTCTCTTTAATAGTATCCTTTCGGTATTGGTAAGAAACTTCTAAACAAGCACCTAGCATTTTGCAAATATTTCTTTTATTTTTCCTGTCCTTTGAAAGGCCTCTAGCATATTTTAAATGTGCTTAGACAGTTTCCTAATCATGCCAATTATTCTGAACCCATTTGTCCAAGAAACTAAGGTTTGGACTTATTCCATGCTTTTGTAAGTAGTTAGTGATTTTACTTGCCGTCCCACCCTCGTCACCAAATTGTTACAAACATGTGTTCGTGGTTGCTTAAAAAATCAGCATCAAGTGTACCAGTAAAAACCAGATTTAATATTAAGCAAGAGCACCACAAAGTTTGCTGACAAGATTCACCCTACTACCCACAGAACAGCTAAAGCACTCTAAGAAAACGCTACAAACAAAAATCCAGAGTCAATCAATCCAAACCAAAATAAACCGAGAACTATCTAGAGGGAGGTGTGTGTGTGTATGTGTGTAAAAAGGACAGTGAGGGCACAGATAAAAAGGAATACGGCCTAAAATCTTAACAGTAGTCTAACTTATCTTATACCTTAACTTAACTTATACCTTAAGCTTAACAATCTAACAGAGGAACAACACTTAACTTATAACCTAACAATTTAACAGAGGAATAACACTTAACATTTAACCTAACTTATTACTTATGACTTCGAAGGCGAGCTTAGCAACTTAACAGAACAACATAGCGGCATTTAACTTGGCTTATAACTTATGGCTTAACCTTACTTACAGGCCTAACCCACTGAGATATCTAAGAGAACAGCACTTCTAGATCTGCTATAGCATATTTGCAGGTTCATGCACACGAAGAGCCAGTGCAAGCAAGGTACTTGTGAAAATTCCCCACGGAGGTCAGTGAAATACTCACTTCGGATGCTTTTGCATCTCCCAATGGGCAAAGGGTCAGGCCTCGAGTAGTGGGGATATCAGCCCAGGACTCGTCGCTGTTCGGCGAGCCTCCAGGTACAGCAAACATGAGAATTCCCAGCCCTGAGAGGCTCCGCTCAGAGGGAGGTTGCCAGTCGCAGCCCTCTGCGGTCCAGGAGAGTTCAAGGGGTCTCATTTTGGACCACGATTTATAGGGTCGCAAGAGGGTGGCTTTAGTCATAAAAATATTTCATCCCGGCCACAGTTTTAGGCCAGCACTTTCTTTGAAGATGTGAGAACGAAGATGTTAAAGAAAAGAAGCGCTTGTTATAAACAGCCGTTTGTGGGAGCAGACAGTGCCTCTGATAAGCTCAGGAAGGGCTGAGTCCAGGTGCTGTTAGTCAAGGCCGAGGCTGAACAAGCATTGATCACATTTCAGTGCGGCCTAGGAGGGGGCGGGGTGCACCACCACAGTGAGTACATGCAGTCACTGCTCTGCCATGAGCAAATTCAGTGTCTTGGGTGCAGTTTGAGGCTGGTGTGCTCACTCCCTGCCCAGCTGGGGTGGCAGAAGACTGTGCCTCCCAGAATAAAACCAGCTGCAGAGCACAGTGACTGCAGATGTTTCTCCCTCTGAGTTTGTTGCTGCCCCTGGCATACACATGGTGGGAGCCTCTCAGGTTCATTTTGCAAATCATTTGGAGTGGAGGAGAAAGAGGTAGGATGACAGAGCTCCAGCTCCTCAGGGCAGAGGTACTTAGATGCCCAGATGGCCCACAGGCAGGTGTGGCAGGGGCAAGAGCTCCCAAAGAGGAATCCTAGGGGCAGCAGCTCCCGCTGAATTTTGACATTGGCAGGAGCTGTTGCCATCCAGGAAAGCATAACACAGCTAAGAGATGATGAGCAACATCTCCTAAGTCCTGCTGTGACTCTCTGCACACTGTTATCTTTTAACTTTGTACTTTAAAATACACTGTGTTTTCTGTTTCCTTTCAAAAGTTTCCACTCCCTGTAGTCTAAATAAGAATTCTCATCCGCTCGCCTGTTCGAGCCCATGAACTCTCATCTTCCTGCACAGAGGGACTTGCGAGCTGTCAGAGCTCTGACAAATAAAGACTTTGATTTCCTTTCAGAAACTCACTGTTAGTCAACTTGACAAAGCCTAGCACAGACGTGTGTTCCTCCACCCAGAGCCAATTGGCTGTTGGCAGCTTCTTCTGGCACACTGCAGAGCTTGCAAAATGTATTTTTTCTCCTTGTGTGCTGTGAAGCACAGCTGTGCCCAGGCTCAGCATTGGGTAGCTTTTCATAAGGATAGAACCCACTGGCTGTGTTGGTCAAAGCCAGATGACCATAACTAACATCATCTTAATTGTGTCAGTGTTCTTTAAAGGTGTTTTTCCCACTTTTCCCAATTCTAGATACAGGTAGTGGCTGGAATAAAAGAGAAACCAGTTCCAAGTTTTCAGAAATTAGGAAGGTCACATCTGCTGGACAAGACAGTATTTCTGTGTTGAGTGGTGATGCACAGAAGGATCCAGCACTGGTTTTTGTCAGGTCCTTCCAGGTCAGAAATTACCATGCTTTATTTCAATGTTCCTTTTAGCTCCCCAGCTGAGGAGGTTGGTCATGTGGGAGCAGAGCATGAGAGGGCCATGTTTGAATCCCACTCAGCTGCAAGAAAGGCCGCACAATACTCAGACATGCATTTTTGCTTTTCTAAACCAGAAACACTTCTGATCTCTCTGAAATTTGCTCCTCATTCATGACTTCTGTTCCTTTTTGATTTTCTCTATACTATTTGGCCTTGATGAAGTCTATATCACTTATTTGTGTGGATTACTACCTGAAACCTCTATACGAATTGCACTGCAAATAAAAGATGTTCTAATTGTAAAGTAGAGTAGGCAAAGTATTTTTCTGTGCCGTGCTTTAGGGTATGTGCCAGAGACCACATCGTGGCTCACCTGTTCCTCTGCTTCCCGGTTAGTCATTTTCCCCTGTTTGTGCAGGGCTTTCCCACAGCCACTGGCAACAGAAAAACATTTTAATAATAGGAAAACTGGAAGGGAATTTGATGGCAGGACTTGAAGTGTCATTCTAGTCTATTATTTTCTTTTTTTCCTGCTTTCATAATTTAGATCTTTACTTTGTACTGTGGTGGTGCCTGAAAACTGCACAGACTGTGCCTCTGCTGAGGGTGACATGCTGAAAAAACCCATATTTTGAATGCTCATGGTTTTTATTAGTCAAACATATAGCATGTAGTTCTGAAGAGCCTCAAATGTGAATAGTTTCTGTGAAAATCTTTGCTTGTCCCACTCTGTGATAGTCAGTTACGTTGCGGTCCTTCTGCTGAGCAATACTGCTAGCCCTTCTGGCCAGGAGCACAGTCCTCAGCCTGTCCTGCCTTGCCTAGGCAGGGGACTTTGCAGCATGAACTGTGAGCTCACAGCCCTGAGGAGTCCTCATTCTGAGCATCACAAAGGTTTTATTTTTGCCAGTTTTATGCAGGTTTTAAATTAGAACACAATCATTTGGTCAGTTGTTTCTTACACATCATTCCCTGTTACTGAGGCCAACAGTTGGGCTCCCAATAGCTGTTCCATGCTACTGGACTACTCGGGACTGCAGCAGGAGGTTTACAGTGTGAGGTTTATATACATAAGACTTTTTTCTCATAGTTTTAGTTTTGATTTCTGAACATCAGCATGGGGATATTGTGACCATCTATAGGTTGGAGTTACAGCAGGAACCACAGCGATGGGCACATGATAAATGTTTATATATGTGCAAACATAGAACCACAGACTGGTTTGGGTTGGAAGGAACCTTAAAGACCTAGTAGTTCTACCCACCCCTGCCATGGGCAGGGACGCCTTCCACTATCCCAGGTTGCTTCAAGTCCTGTCCAACCTGGCCTTGGACACCTCCAGGCATGGGGCAGCCACAGCTTCTCTGGGCAACCTGTGCCAGGGTCTCACCAGCCTCACAATGAAGAATTTCTTCCTAATACCCAATATGATTTTCCCTGTTTTCAATTTAAAGCCATTCCCCCTTGTCCTGTCACTCCAGGTCCTTGTCCAAAGTGCCTCCCCAGCTCTCTTGGAGCCCTTTAGGCACTGGAAAGGGCTGTAGAGTCTCCTGGAGTCTTCTCTTTTCCAGACTGTACACCCCCAGTTCTCTCAGCCTGGCTCCAGAGCAGAGGTGTAACTGCTATTATTTAGACATCGCTGTAAATCAAACCCCACAATATTTCCTTAAGGTTGCGGTCATTCAGCTCAAGAACTGACCTTTGTGTGTGAGCCTACTTGTGTTCCTCTTCAGTCTTGACACAGCAACTGGAGTCTCTGTTACACTCACCACATGCCCAAAGTACTGGTGGTTTCCCCTTTCACACTCTCTCTCTTCACACCTCACTGCCTTCCAGGTGACACTATAATAGCTCTCCTTTCCTGTTTCCCACAGTGAGGCAGTCTGGGAGAACATGGCTCGCGTGTGTGTGAAAACTCAGAGGCTTGATGTGGCCAGAATTTGCCTGGGGCACATGGGTCATGCGAGAGGAGCCAAGGCACTGCGGGAGGCTGAGCAGGAGCCGGAGCAGGAGGCCAGGGTGGCCATGCTGGCCATCCAGCTGGGCATGCTGGTAAATCCCACAGCTGAGCTGTGAACAGTTTATTTTGTTTTGCTCTCATGTGAAAAATTGCTGAATGAAAACAACTGCTGACCAAAGGAAACGTCTTTTAAAGATGGTTTATGTGTGAAACATTTAACAAAAAACCTTATTTCTTGGGGCATAAGTCTCTTCCAAATGTAATCATTCTAGGTTTGACTGGATTAAAAAAAGGATGTATTTTATTATAATTAAAATGTTTCAACAAACATATTTTAAGGTCCGATATGGGAGTCACAAGTTCCCTTTTGTCATGATTTGTTTGTAGAGTGAAAGGCTAAAGCTGTGTGCTGCCACAGAGTGAGGGCTGGCCTGAAGTGTTGAAGGAGGTTAGACAGAATAGACTTTTCCTGCAGGGCTGGAGAGCTCTGATCGGTCACATTTGCTGCCTGTGCTGTCCCAGGGAGGCCTGATCATCCAGATTTCCATCCTGGCTTCTCCCATTGTGTGATCAGGAGCTTGGCTGGATCCAGCCCAGCCAGAGGACATGGTCAGGCTGTTGCCCAGAGTTTGGTGTGTGGGAAAACCATCTCTCGTTCCTCCATCTGGAGCCCAACCTGGCAGTAGATACACCCCAAAGTGGACCTTGTATCTATGTCTGAGTTCATTCTCCTTGATTGCCAATAGAACTGAGATCTAAGCTGGGTTTGAGACCAGCATTATCATGTGTGCTGAAGATTGAGTGGTGCTAGTTAGAGGTGTGTGTATTCCATTCATTTGATGCCTTCATCAATCATCTGTAAGAATATCAGAGATTTTTAGTTTGGGAACCATAAGAGATCCAGGCATGTGATCTGTCAGAGGGAAAAACTGGGAAAGAATTTATGAAATCACCCACTGTTCACAGGAAATATCAAATTAGATAAAAAATAGCAAGGTGCTATGACAGCAAAAATCTGTTTGGGGCCGTGTTTGAGGAGACACCACATCCTGGGGCCTGGTGATAACTCCTGTCTGTGTATTCAGGGCAGCTACAGCTAGAATGATTACTTCCAACCTTTAAGTATCTCATTACCAGAAAAAAAAAAGTTGATGAACTGGAAGAAGTTCAGAGAAAATCAGTGCAAATTGTTCAGCGCTTGGAAGGATTTCACAGACAAGGAAATCTTGAAGATGGCCAAATAATTAGAATTTGGCTTGAAAAGGTATTTAGCAATCTACAATTATTTGATTAGTATGAGAGAGAGAGAGAGAGAGAGAGAGAGAGAGAGTAACTATTCTGAGTTAAGAAAAAAAAGAAAATTCAACCCAAATGTTTGTAAAAGCTTCCTGACAGAGAAAGCTATGAGGCTGAAAAGTGTCAATGTTTCTTTTGGATATTTAGATCTATTTGGAGAGGTAAACTACAGCAAAACACATGCAGTTCTACTGCTTTTTCCATCTTGTACAGAATCCTAGGACAGGCATCTTCCTTTTCCACTTTCTATGCTTTTTAAAATTTGAAACAATAAGAGACAGAAACTATTTTTCTGTCTTGGGCAGATAATCTCAATTTACTAAATATACTGTTCTGCTGGACAGCAGTTGGGTGGAGCAGGAAAATGCTCCTTCCACAGGAGTTAGTACCTCTCAGAGCATAAAAATAATAGTTCCAAATTCACTCGCCCTTGCGTCAGCATTGGCAAAAGCCTCCTGTTCTAATTCTGTAATAAATTAATGGCATTTATTTCCAGGAATGGAGCTCAGTTGTCCATGGAACAGCATTGCTGCCTCTGAGACCTTCTGGGAGGTCACAGGGGTTCCCCTGGCTCGCAGCACCTTAATTCGAAAACCCCGAGTGCTGAGACCTTCTCCTAAGCCTCACCCCTGGGTGGGGAGCGTCATTGGTGGCTGTACCCCCACCTAAGTGTATCTCCCCTTTCTTGGTGACTCACACTCCTGATGGCAGCATTTGATCATCGGTGCTTGTGTCACTCTCCCAGTCGATCCTGTACAATAAATGCCAGGATCTGAGTGCTTTCCTTATTTTTACATAAACATCCTGTTTCCCAATGACATGCTATTCCAGGCTACGTATATTTAGCTGGTTAAACCCCCTGCCTGAACGTTTGTTGCTTTAATTGCATTGCAATGCCCTGCACTAATAAACTGCTCCAAGGTGCCTGGTGTGGCTGACACGGAGTGTGGCCGGTGCTGATTTTGGATGTTCCCCCCCCAGGAGGACGCGGAGCAACTGTACAAGGCTTGCAGACGATACGACCTCTTGAACAAGTTCTACCAGGCCTCCAACCAGTGGCAGAAGGCCCTGGAAACAGCCGAGGCTCACGACCGGGTTCACCTGCGCACCACCCACTACAACTTCGCCAAGCACCTGGAAGCAGCCGGGGAGCAGAGCCTGGCACTCACCCAGTAAGCACCAGCTGGGGGCACCTGGGGGACTCAGAGCTTCGTTCTCCTGTGAAGGCAGATGATGAAAGAGGATGACTGATGATGACCAGTAACAATTAAAGTCTTTTCCTGTTTCTGGTGCTTTCTGTCTCATGGAGTGAAAGCATTCCCAGTGAAACCTCGCAGCACCCTCCCATGCAAATAACGTGCTGTATCAGAAAAGTCAAGAGGCTGTCAGGGCCTGTAGCTAAACCCTACTCATATCCAAGCCTGTGTCTGTCTCTGGAAGACCACTGCCCTCTTTTCCTTCCTTTCCCCTGACCATTTGTTTGCTTTTCCTGAGAGTCCCATACACAACTGCTGGAGCAGAATTTCATTTGACTTGGCTGCTTCTGCTGCCTGGCCCTCTCCTGTGACTGCCAAGTCCCATGAGAAGTTAGGGGAGGGTGTTTTTGATGTCTTGTATTTGCTGTTTGAAATCTTGCTTTTATGAGTTTTACAATATAAAAGCTCACATCATCATGGTCATCATCCAATAAGGTCACTCGTGTTCAGAATCAAAGCAGGGTTCTGCTGTGCTCAGGCAGACCCAGTGATGGCCTTGGTGGGTAGCGGGTGAGGAGAGATGAGTACTGGGGTGAGGGCAGTGACCTCCTGGCAGTGGCAGAGGCTGATGTTGCAGTGGGTAGCACAATGTAGAGCCCAAGGTCTTTGTGACCTGTTTAGCCAGGTGTGCTTGATGTTTGGGGAACTTTCTGGAGTACTTCTTTGAGTCATCACTGGCACTTTTAAAGTATTTCCTGTCCTGTGAAGTTCTCCCCTCCCTCATTCCAGGTGCCTTGCAGTGCCACTGAACTTTTACTTTTTGATGGTGCTGGTGGACTGCAACTGATCTTACAGTGAACTTACACAACTGAAGCAGTTCTTGCTGGTGTTGTCAGTCGATGGCTGGCAGACAAGACTAAATGGATGTTCTACATGGAAAGTGAGCTAATAGGAGGTTGTCATTTCACATCTAATACGTTCTTCTCTGCAGCTATGAGAAGTCAGACACACACAGGTTTGAGGTACCCCGAATGCTCTCTGAAGACTTACAAGCCCTGGAGAACTACATCAACAAGATGCAAGACAAGTCAGTGCTATGTTTATTCCTTCTACATGGGGCTGTCAGATCTGAAATACAACTCGTGATGAGAGCAGGGAAGAAGGAGTGTGGATCCTCTCAGCCACATTCCACCCCTGCCTTATCCATTGTGATCCTCCCACAGCTTTTCAGGATTACGCTGCACTTGCTCTAGAAATGCCACATTGGTTATCCAGGCTGACCTCCTGTATAGTGCAGACCTCAGGAGTGTCACCCTTGGGTTGGGGCAAAGCCTGTGTTCTAAAAAACGTGTTCAGTCTTTAGTTCAGGCTCTCTAGGAGTGAAAAGCATGGCCTCTGGCAGCTCTTGTTACCGCAGTTAATATTGTTGCTTTTCCAGGGGCCTGTGGAAGTGGTGGGCGCAGTACTTGGAGAGCCAGTCAGACATGGAATCTGCACTAAAATACTATGCATTGGCTCAGGATTATTTTTCCCTAGTCCGTGTCTACTGCTTTCAAGGCAACATTCAGAAGGTGAGGCAGCCTTGCCTTGCTTCCACAGTTGTCATTCCTGGGAGGAGTGTGGGCACGAAGTCAAGCTGTGCAATTCCCTTTGCAGGCCGCTGAAATAGCAAACAGAACAGGGAACTGGGCAGCATCCTACCACCTGGCACGCCAGTACGAGAGTCAGGAGGACATCAGGCAGGCTGTGCACTTCTACAGCCGGGCCCAGGCGTTCAACAACGCCATCCGCTTGTGCAAGGTACGCAGGGTTCTGCTGTGCCCACCAGCACAGGGCTCCTCCCTTGGGCTGCACACAGCGAGGGCAGTACAAGGTGTTTGTGCCCATTCTCTCCTTTGAGACACTGCCTGCTCATGGACAGCCCATGATGAAGCTGCTCCTGGTTTCTGCTAACATCTTCTACCAAAGGTGGATCAATAAAGCCTTGGTGGTTTGGAACAGTATTTTCTTGAACAGCTCATTAGAGATTCCCTGAAAGAAATACTCATCATTGAAGCTGAAAGTCACTTGGGTTGTAGAGATTTTACACAGAAGGGGGTAATCGTTTAATACTATGTGACAGTATAAAGCTGCAGGCTTGTCAGAGTCAGAATTATGAAATATGTGTGTGTCAAACCTTTGCTTTTGAACAGGCAAATAATTTAAATGATCAGCTGATGCACCTGGCTCTCCTGAGCTCACCAGAAGACATGATAGAGGCAGCCTGCTATTATGAGGAAAAGGGGGAGCAAATGGACAGAGCTGTTATGTTATACCACAAGGTAAATGTCTTTTAGTAAAAACTCCCAGACTTTCCACTGAAGCAGTTCCTTACAGCAGAGGAATGTTAAATCAGCTGTGGTTCTTACTATGCTTGTTTATGCGTTATTTCTTCATGGTGGGTAATGCTTTATTAACCCAGTCCAGGACATCCTGTGAACTGGTTTTGTAGTGCTTATTCTAGTCTTTGAAGCCTCATTACTGATTTTGCAGGCAGGACACTTCTCCAAAGCCCTGGAGCTGGCCTTTGCCACGCAGCAGTTTGGGGCCCTGCAGCTCATTGCTGAGGACCTGGATGAGAAGTCGGACCCAGCCCTGCTCGCCCGCTGCTCCGGGTTCTTCATGGAGCACGCTCAGTACGAGAAGGCGATGGAGCTGCTGCTCGCGGCCAGGAAGGTGAGCTGAGCCCTCTGGCCCCCCTGCACAGGTAGAGCAACACAACAGGAGTGCACCTGCACACAGCCATGTATCTGTGCAGGTAAACAGATACAACAGACACAAAGTTTCAAGTTTCCTCACAAGCCAGGGATTCAGGGGCACTGGCAGCTGGGCCTTGCTGGAACCCTGAGTACCAGACCAGTCCTGTGCCCACACCTCTTTGAGGAGCTCCTATGATTGGCTTTCTTCCATGTTTTTCAAGGGCACAGTAGCCCTTTTCTGACTAAAAGCTTTTGTATAACCTGCTCAGAATTTGTTCCTATATGGGAAGTACCAAAGTATTTAAAATCTTTAAATTTATTTGTATCTGCTGAACTGTATTATCAGTCATGCCTAGGAAATCTGATTTACGTGTCTCTGAAAATCTCATGTTCAGAGTCAAAATGGCTGAATCTTTAGCAGCACACTTGTGTCCTGTGAGAACAGGTGAGAACCAATGCTGTCATGGAAAAACAAACATGGTCTTAGCAAACAGAATGGGACAGTGTTTGCTTGAACAGGGCCTGTTGTCAGGATGGTGTTCCAGAGACCCCAGTGTTCCAGAGCATCCTCAGTTGCTTGTGTCATTTCTGTAGGTTACACCATAAGTAATGTGAGTTATCACAATAGTGTTTGCAACATCTCGTTGCTCTCTTGCTCCCATCAGTACCATGAAGCTTTGCAGCTGTGCCTGGAGCAGAACCTGACCATCACCGAGGAGCTGGCTGAGAGGATGACAGTCTCCAAGGACTCCCAGCACCTCTCCGAGGAGTCTCGGAGGGAGCTGCTGGAACAAATTGCCGACTGCTTCATGAGACAAGGCAACTACCACATGGCCACCAAGAAATACACACAAGCAGGAAACAAGTTAAAGGTCAGCTTGGATAGCCTCAAAACAAGGGTGTTTTGAAAAGTAAACCTTGAAGCAGACTTCCTATAGTAACTACCCAGATGAAACCTCTGAGCCATCTTGATGGTGTTTTTGCATTCACAATATTTTCCCTCTCTCCTCCTGTGCCCCTCTTTCCCTTTCCAGGCTATGAGGGCATTGCTGAAATCTGGAGATACTGAGAAAATTATCTTCTTTGCGGGAGTTTCCAGACAGAGAGAGATTTATATCATGGCAGCCAACTACCTGCAGTCGCTGGATTGGAGCAAGGATGCAAATATTATTGGGAATATCATCAGCTTCTACACCAAAGGAAAGGCCTTGGACCTCCTGGCAGGTTTCTATGATGCATGTGCTCAGGTACTGCCCTTTCTGTGACTGCTGGACATATTTAGTTCATTGGCTCTGGAGCAAGACCATCTCCTTTCTCCTCTTGTAGGTAGAAATCGATGAGTATCAGAACTATGAAAAAGCCCACAGAGCACTGACAGAAGCATACAAGTGCCTTTCCAAAGCAACAGCCAGAAGCCCTGCGGAACAGGAAAGCAAACTTGGCCACCTGCAGAGCAGGATGACTCTGATGAAGCGGTTCATCCATGCTCAGAGGTGAGCTGCAGCATACAGAGCACAGAAACTAAGTGACAGAAATACCATACCAGAAGTTAAACCTGTAGTTTAACAAATAATTTGCAGCCTCACTGCAAAAAATCTGCTGGAACATTTTTAGATCAGGGAAAAAATAATGGGATTTTTTTAAGTACTGTTGCATTAAAGATGGAAAGGTAACCTGAAAGAGAGGAAGTATTTAAATCAAGGGAGGTATAGCAGAAAGGTGGTATGCATAAAATCACAGGATCACAGACTGGTTTGGGTTGGAAGGGATCCTCATCGAGTTCTGTTCCCTGCCATGGGCAGGGACACCTTCCACTATCCCAGGTTGCTCCAAGCCCTGTCCAACCTGGCCTTGGACACTTCCAGGGATGGGGCAGCCACAGCTTCTCCGGGCAACCTGTGCCAGGGCCTCACCACCCTCACAGGGAAGAATTTCTTCCTAATACCTGATCTAAATCGCTCCTTTTTTAGCTTAAAGCCATTCCCCCTTTTCCTGTTGCTCCAAGGTTCAAAATCCCTCTCCAGCTCTCCTGGAGCTCCTTTAGGCACTAAAGGGGCTCTAAGGTCTCCCCAGAGCCTTCTCCTCTCCAAGTGAACACCCCCAGCTCTCCCAGCCTGGCTCCAGAGCAGAGGGGCTCAAGCCCTTGGAGCATCTCCATTGCTTCCTTCGGACTTGCTCCAGCAGCTCCATGTCCTGCCTGTGCTGGGACCTCAGGGCTGGAGGCAGCTCTGCAGGGGTCTCACCTGAGCAGAGCAGAGGGGCAGAATACCCCTGATGCTCACACTGGTTATCAGCCTCAGGACATGGGAAGTTTCTGGGCTTTGTTTGGGTTTTTGTCATGAAACACAACACAGTAAAAACTCTTCCCTATCCTTGGCCTGACAAGCTGAAAGCTCTCCCTGGGCTGTAACAGTTCCCTTTTGCCCTTTTCTAGAGTTTACCCTGAGGATGCTGAAGAAGCAGTCAAGCAGTGTGAACTGCTCCTAGCTGAACAGGACTTTGAGGCCGCCATCCGGCATGGCGATCTCCTGGGATTTCTGGTTCAGCATTATGCACAAGTGCAGGAATTCCATATGGTAAGTGAAGTCTTAATTCTTCCAACCTACAGAACCCATACTGTACACCTGTGCAGCTTGGTGGAGCCTGGCTGTCACACAGGAAGACATTCCATAGTAGGAGCCTAACTGTGCAGCAGGGTGTGGCACAGCTCAGGAACTATATCCATATTTTTCATTCTGTGAGAAGAGAAAAAGAAAGCTCACAGGACACAGAGCATAAATGGTGGTGGATTTTTAAGTATTCCCAATGATTTGATGAGAACAGAGGGTCTGTCCAGGTGCATGCCTCAGCAATCCCAGTGTGCTGTGTTTGCCACCTGGCCAGAGAAGAAAGAGAACTGTAAAATGAGAGTTATTTGAGGAAATGGTGAATTGCTCCTTCAGGCAGATGTGCCACACACCTCCTGATCTGTGCCCTGCTGCTCTGCTGAAACATGAGGGTGCCAAGTGTGAGTTTCTCCAGCTGTGCTGATGAACTTCACTTGTAATGTGCAAAGCACGAGAAATGGTTTATTGGGGCACCTGTAGCAGCGCACCCCCTGACAGGGATCTCTACATTCCTTTAGGCTTATCACTACCTGGAGGAGATGAAGAAAAGAATTCCAGCCTCCACCCTGAGCTACTACGTGTCTCTGCAGACCATGGAGGCCGTGCACCGGGGGGCTGGTGTTCCCGGTGGCCGAGCCTTGGCTCCAGTGCACACTCGCCACGGCAGCATGGACAACAGGGAGGTGGAAGAAGTGGCTGAGGAAGTGGAGGGCCCCTGACAATGTACACAGACCAAATGCAAAGCTGATGTGAATGCCAGCTCCTTTGTTCTGTCCTCATTGGGGGGCTCGCATCAGTCACATGCTGCTGCCACACAGCTTTTTGGTTATTACCAAGAAATTTATTTTTCCTGCTTGACTGTACAAGCAACAGTATTGGAGTTAATATATTCTCACAAGCACAACACACAGAGATTCACATGTACATCCTGGTAGCTGGTTTTAGTATTGTAATAAATTTGAGGCAGAAAAAACACAGTAAGAACTGCATATTTTAACTTCAGACTTTTTTCTCAGTACAAGGAGCTGAATAACTGAGGTGGAAACTGAGTTGACTTTCAAGTATAACTTTGATCTGCTTAGGCGCAGATCTGTGATTCCCTAGAATCGAGACCTTTGGAAAACAATCACCATTTTGTTTGGGCAGGAGCTTGGTTAAAAGTCAAACTACCCTCTCCTGCAGGCTGAAGGCAGCTTTACCCAACCATGAGAGGGTCATGTGGGGCAGAGCTACCACTTACAGACATCTGAGGTAAACCTCAAAGAATGCCTGGGTTGGAAGGGAACCTGGATGTCTCCTAGATGCCCCTGGTCCAACCCCTACTCAAGCTTCTTTTTTACTGTAAAGCTCCTTCTCCAAACACTAGTTACATCAAGCCACTCTGTACTAGTCAGATTTTTGGATGCCAGTTTCTTCCCTGGCACAAACAGGACTGTGAGAAGTGAAGTTCACTGTAACAACCAAGGTTCTGCTCAGCTCTCTGCCTGTCAACCCTGCCCTGCTAAGGGGTACTTCACGTCACTCACATGTTTTTTACCAACCACCATTTTTCATGTTTTGTGACTTGCTTCAAAACTTGTGAACACAAAGTTTCTAAATTGCTTTCAGGGAAGAAGGCTGGGGGAGATTTTAAGGTCAAAATCTGAACGTTATTCTGTAGTAGAAACTTCTGTACTAAGATTATACAAAAAGAATTTCTGCTTTATTCCTTCCTAACCACAGCCCAGCTCTAGCTCAGGCTTTAAAGTCTGGCACTTTCAGCACTTCAGTGTAGCTATTCAGTGTTTGCATCCCATCAGCAGTGCCATTCCCTGCACTCTGCCACCTCTTCCAGCAGCAGATCAGCAGCTGTTCCCCTAAACTCCAACTGCTCAGGGATGTGGGAGCCTTTGTTAGGGGCAGGTCATAGTGGTAAATGGCCCTCCCCAGCCCTCCTGTTTTTCTGACCAGAAGGCTCTGTGAGATCTTCCCTGTATTTTTAGCTGAGTGCTCAGACCTGCCAAGGTTATAAATAGCTGGGCTGGGGCTGGGAGGATGGCAATGCTCGCCTGCCTTCCTGCATCTGTACGCGCTGTACCGGATACCCAGAGCTCACTCAGTTGGCGCCACTACAAAGTCCAGATGTCAAGTCAGGCTCGCTGGCTCACAGCTCAGCACCCTTCCCCCTCCTTCCTCTCCTCCAGGCAGGTGACTGCTGAAGAGGCCCCAGCAGTGCCCAAACACATCCAGCTGGCAAGAGCATGAGGTAAAGGTCATTTCTGTTATGCTTCAGCTAGGAAGGGACAGCTTCAAGTTTCTTTTTCAGGTTCTCCATTAGCAGCAAGTTCTGCAGGGCCAGTCTCCTGCAGTCCCCATCAGGATCCTTCTCCACCACATCTGCAAAAGAAGCAGACACTGTTGGAAAATGGGGAAAAAAGTGCCCTTAACACTTCTCACTGTTTTACTGACAATCACAAAACTAAACACAATGTTTGCACCTATGGCTGGGCTGGACATCAGCACTTACAGGAACTGCATCAGGCCAGACGGCAGAAATGCACAAGCTTGGGTCACATAAAGCAGCACAAGTTCAGCCAAGCCCTGACTGCCACATGGGATAGTGCTCCAGTCAGTGTTGTAGCAGAAACAAATAGTCACTTGGGTTGAAATGTTATAGAAACTGTCTCACCTTGAATTCAATGGGATAATCTCCATGTCAGAATTTGTACCTGTGCCCTTGACCTATACATAACCTTTGAACAGCTGAGCTACAAGCGTGAATGCTGTTGGCAGCTAAAAATCCACTTTCTCCAAAGTCTAAAGTCTCCACTCTGCCATTCCTGCAATCTAAAATGGTCAGTGCTCCCTCCTGAATTTGGGGTCACAATGCCATCCCAATGCAGAAAGAAAGACACGGGCCCCAAGGCTCAGCACAGTCTCCATTCTGAGAGAGTGCTCAGTCTTCTGATTAATGAGTTCCACACTTTATGCAGTACGTAAGGGCAGCATGAGGCTGTTCCAGCAGCTGTTATTCCAGAGGCCCTTAATGGGCCTGCAAAGTAGCAACCAGGATGCATGCAGGATGTCTGAGCAGGGGAGCCTGGAAGAGCAGGGAGCCTGTGTGAGGATATCCTGTACGCACGAGCAGTGTGCTGGGAGCCCGGCACTGTCAGCCCAAATACATGACTCACGTCAGTGGAGTAGGGCTATTTATAATGCAGGGAGAGCTGCACCCTGGTGCTTCCATACTCCCTCTGCAGAAGGGGAGGTTACAAGGCAGACTGGAACAAGCTCAGAAGCTGAGTGCTATTGGTGCTGTTTCTGTTCCATGAGGATGGACCTGGCACTGCTGGCACTGCACAGGAAGAGAGGGCACCAGAGTGTCCTGGCAATCCCGACACAAACCACACTTACCCATGACACAGCTCCACAGCACTTGCAAGGGGGGTGGAATTCCCTCAAAGGCAGCTGCTGAGGAATCAAAGGAACCATTTCCTAGAAGTGTTTAGGTATTCCCTCCCTCCCTGGGGAAGCATCAGGCTGCTCAACAGTAAGTCCAGCATGGCAGCTAAGGGCAGTGACGGACAAGTCCAGAGTGGATTCTCGCCTCTCCTCACAGCTGCCATGTCCCAAAACATTCAGTAAGCAGAGAGAGCCAGGGCTGCAGCCCGAAGGCTGAAGGGCAGGCAGTCAGTCACAGGAGGCACTACAGCAGTCTGCAGAGGTCCTGATGTAACAACAAACTGGAGAAGATTTGTGGATTTCTACTAAACACTTCAGGGAAAGTATTTCCTATCCCACTGTTCCTCACTGTGCTTTGGCCATGGCAGGAGAAACATAGATGCTTTAAGCTGAAACCCAAAGTGGCTAAAAGGCACAGTGGTGAAGGCTCCCGTGCAGGACAGTTGTCACTCCCAGCTACACCACAGCTAATACATGACACCTCTTGTAAACCTTGTCTGGAAGAGTCATGAAGCACCAAGACCATGAGCTCAGACCTGTGATTTAGTCACAGAAGTAGGTCTTTAGTGCCAGACTTGACCTGTTGGAATAGCAGGGAGAACCCAGTGCCTCCCTGTGCAGCCATTTTCGCAACAGCCTTACAACAAAGAGCAAAGGCACAGCCCAAGAAGCTGGTGTGTTTCAGGAAGCTGCTCTAGAAGCCCTTTAAATTGCACTTAAATTGCATCTGACCAGACTTGGAGCTGAGTTGAATTCTTTAAGGTTTCTGAACGACTCCCTTCTCTGGTATACCCACAGCTGTGATCTTACCCTGCTCTCATTCTCACCAGGATCAACCCCGCAGCTTTCATGCAAAAGCACTAGAAGTAAAGACAGGGCTTTTACACTACCTACAGGCATGAGAAGATGCTACTAGCTTGGTCATCCTCCTCCCCAAAATAACTCACTAAAAACAGATTACGCAAACCCTCATGCTGGAAATACATTCCTGAAAGACTTCACTTGGTAAGAGCAGTGTTAAATGCAGAGACTAGCAGATTCCTGAGAGCACACCATGTCATGGGAAAACCGAAGTCTTCGGCCCCACAAGGCAGCTCTCTTCCTTTCAAAGGGCACAGAGCTCTCCAACCTGCCAGGATTAGAGGCCAGCTGGGTCAGTGTTACTTCCTGCTTGCTCCCTGTGGGAAGTCACTTACTGAGAATGGTGAAGGAAAGCAGACCAGGGAATCACAAGAATCACCCTCAAAACAAAGTGAAGGCTTCAGCATTAGTTCCTCTTTTCCCCCCAGCTCACTGCAGTACCTGAGTACTGATCTGTGCAGCTCCAGCCTGCCAGAAGACATGGACACAGCTTGTGTTGACCTAAGGTCAAAATCACTTGCTGTCTTTTGTAGCTTGTTCTTTCCATCAGCAATAGAAAGCTAAAGATGGGGCCATGCTCCTGTTCCTCCTGCTTTTAGCACTAACAGTACCCCTCTCGTGTGCACATGGTGTAAACAAGCTGTATAAGCCTTGTGTGTTAGTGCTGGCCAAAGTCGCTGCCTGGGTGTAACAGGCCGTGTGACACTTTCTGCAGCCTCATGAGGTGGGTGGTTGGATGCTCAGAGAGGGTAAGGGGGTACAGAATACCTCTGAGGATTTTTCTGGTTGGCTTGTGAGGACAGTCACAGTTTGAAATGCCACACACAGCTCTCGGCTTGTGCCTCAGGTACCTCAGTGCTGCATCCCTGACAGTACAAGGGATGCTCTACTTGCTGATCACGCAAATCTCTGGTGCACAATGCCAGGGCATCACTGCTGCCATCACAATTAAAGAGATGCTGCACAAAGACTGCACTACTAACCAGAAAAGCAATGATTTACCCCACCACATCTTACCTCCCAGCCAGGACTGAGTCTCCAGCAGCTCCTCTGTCATCTCTGCCACAATCTGCTCCGCAGGGACACTGAGGAGCAGGGAGGAGATACAGGACAGAAGGCCCTGGCGCACATACCTGTGGAGAAGGACTGAACTGGTTAGAGCCTGCAGCTTTATGCTCTAGGTTGATTTCCTCACCTCAGAGGCTCTCCAGTCATGACTTTTGCCATATTCCTGCTGCTTGGGGTGTAATCATGCACCAGCTTGCAGTGTGCCCACATACAGAGCCCCTGCCATGCTGTGCACAGCAATCTAGCACAATTCAGAGTCCTGGACACATCTGAGAGCAAACCAGAAATGGGCTGTTTAGTGTCTTTTGGCTACATGTCTTAATTCCTTTCCAAGGCTGAATGCTGGAATTGAATCTTAAAGTTTCTGAGCTCCCTGAGTAAACACAGATGAAACTATCACATGGACAGGTGGTCAGGAAATTTGTCAAGCTTTCTGTACGTAATGGCTGTACTGCCACAGTAGAAGATACCAGCCAAGTTCGTGTGTTGGTCTGGCATTAAACTTAGTCATAAGAACATGCAGCTGGAGGAGAGCACAGAGTTAATGCATTAAGTCACTGACACTGAGCCAGGTGCTAGTCTTGGACAAACACAAACCATGGCTGGAGGCTGGCTCCCAGCTGATCTTTAAAAATGAAAGTATACAAGCCCAGTAACTCACGAGTCTGTGTGGAAACGCAGAGCCCAAACAAACTCCAGCAGAGCCTTTCCCATTGCTGTCACTGCCTGCAAGAGAGAATTGTGACAGCACCACTGAACACCATCCACACTGCCCTGTAGAGCTGGGCCTCCAGACATATTGCTCATAGAATCACAGCATGTCCTGAGCTGGAAGAGACCCACAGGGCTCACGAATCCTGGCCCTGCACAGGACAGCCCCAACAATCCCATCAACTGGCTGAGAGCGTTGTTCAAATGCCTGAACAAAGATGTTAAAAACATCAGTGCTACAATTACATTTATTTTACAGATGAGGCAAACTTTGGCAGTAAAGTGAAATGATGTGCCCAACTCCCCAGATAAGTTGATAGTTTTTCTACAAGAAGCAAAAGATACTGCAGGGATGGGTTGAATCCCATGTATCTTTTCTGACCAATTTTTCCCAGACTATTTCGCAACTTCTAAGCCCACACAACTTCAACTTGCTGCCAGTCTCAGTGCAGCAGGTCCTGGAGCACACAGCTGTTCCAGAAGGTACCTCAAGTTCCCAGGCTGGAAGTCTCCCCTGCTCTCTGCCCTTCCTTACCACAGTGTTGACAGCCAAGTACATCAGGATTGCTAAAGTGTGGACCAGTCTTCCAAGGATTAAGTGATCTTCCCCCAGGAGATCAAATGTTGTTAAAGGCCTGCAAATGCAAGACGGAGTTGTGTAGCAGTGAGAAGGGTGATCAGTGCCTCCCTGGAACAGTCAGGAGGTTATGCAGGGGGAACTGTCCCCCATAAGCCTGAACCCCTACAACAACAGTCACTACCAGGTTAACACAGCCCACAGCTCTTTGCTCTCATCGTTTCTCCCAGACCAGTATCCTCTACTCTTACAGCAGGTATCACACATTCTACCACCAGTTACCCGGAAAGGCCTGCAGGCAAAAGCTGCCCCCACTGCCATACTATTACAACTTGTATTACAATGATCCTGACTATCATGGAATCAATTACTCAGCCTTCCTTAGGTTAGCAAAGACTTAAGGGACTGACAATGAACTGTGTCCTGTGTCCTATACTGTGGCCACAAAGACCAGTGCAGATGACAAGCCCAACCCGAGACAGAGTTAACTTTGGTTCAAGACTGCAGCCTGAGCTCTGTGGTTTGTGTGAATCTCCCACAGTAGAGGCTCAGCCAAGACAACTGGTGTGGTAGTGCCAGAATTACTTGTCTGTGTACCTGTTTACAAATTATCCTTCATGATGGATCTTCACTTCTGCAGGATCCTACATATTCCTGCCCCACAAGACTTCAAAAGGTAGGTCCAAGAGACTACAACCCACTCCTCACTAAGCCTTGTGAAGGACTCGGGTGTCAGTGTGGTGTCACTGGGCTCTGCACAGCTCCTGGGCTTTAGCCCACTGCTCTGAAGAAGCAGCACAAGCAGCAAGGTTCACTCTGGCTGCCAAGCCCACATCCCACATCCTAAGGTGTTCACACTCACCTGTCAAAGTGCTGAATCAATGGGAAAAAGAAATGCCCAGCAAGAGAATTGAACTCGTTTGGGCCAGAAGCCAGTTCCACGTGAGACTGACCCTGTCCAAGAGAAAAATGAAGCCTAGACACAAGATGCAGCACCCAGCTCTTCCACTTCACTGTCAAGACTACAGATTCCTTGCAGCCAGCCCATCATCAACCACTGTTTGTACACCTATGGCAACCAGTTTCCCACCTGGATTGCTCACTTCCCCCTTCAGATCTCCACATCTACACATTTCAGTACAATACAGCTCAGTACTGCTCAATTAGATGTAAGAAACAAGAACATGCAAGGGATAAAGGAGTTTTGGAAAGCAAACTCTCCAGGCTGAACCACAGGGAAATTCTGGAAACTAGGAAACTGGCATCAATTTATCTCTCTGGAAGATAGGAAGGCTGAGACAGTGCAGTCCAGAGGCAGCTAGTCTGATGGACGCACTGGGATCTGTGAGGTGCAGTCACAGCTCCCTGCAGCGGCCAGACTAGCTCAGAACAAGCACAGAACAGCAGCTATCCCTCAAAGTCAAGTAAGGAGTTTCAGGTTTACCTTTCTCTCCCTGTTGGGAGAAGACTACAGGAGTTGGTACTATGCACCAAAAGACTCAGCCAGATACCAAGATAAATATGTCTTTTCTTTGGATTGGGCCCACTTTCACAGGTATTTTGCTCTTTCCAGACATAACTACACCAACTCTGAGTGTCCCTATTTTTGCTGGATTTGACATTAGTTCATTTCTGCCCTGGTCTCACCATATTAAATCTCCGAGTCTTGCTTTTGATCCTCTCATCAACAATTCTTCTCCAGTCCTTATAGCTGTCACTTCCAGGGAGGAGCTGGATGCGAGGCTTTTGAACACCAGAATGCTTGGTCTTCCTGTGGAATTTGGGACAGGACAGTTCTTGAGCTGCCAAAACCAATACCTAGATGAAACAGAGAGGTTCAGTTAAAAAGGGGTAATCCTTAGGGAACAGAGTCACCTGCATCCAAACTGAGAGGAGCAACAAGGCAGAAAGGCACAACAGGTTTAGAGTGAAGAACAGCAGGAAAACAATCTCCAACAACCACCTGGCTCTGAGGTACTGAACAAGCACTTGGTCACTTAGCCCGAAAACAGTGGCTCCTTCTTCAGACACTAGTGTGGAAGGAATCACAAGCAGATTGCTGTCCTTCAGAAAGGGAAGATAAAATGGACGGGTGACGTGAAAGGAAACTTGTGGCTTCTCCCAGGCAAATGTGCTGCATTGTGTGGGGAGGGATCCCAGTGTCATGGAGTGTAGGAAGGTTAAGAACAAGAGGGAAATGCCAGGCACAAATAGTAATGTAAGAGATTGCCACGCCTCTGCCTTCTCCCATGAGGAATAAAAGGTAACCCCATTACAACTCAGCACTGGTGCAAGAGACAGAAGGAAGCGGGGAGTGAGAGCACTCACATCGAGGATGTCCATACGCTGGCGGAGACTGTAGTTCAGGGAGTAGAACTGGCAGGTCAAGTACCTCACGACCTGTACAGAAACATCAGGGTACAATTAATGCAGACCCAGGCTGGAAATAGCCTTCCCACTAACTCTAGCATTTCATTTCATTTCACAGGTTCTGCTTCCTGTTAGGTAACAGCAAGCCTCCAAGAGAAGGGAAGAGACACACTGTGTAAACAGTGGAAATTCAGACACTTCCACTTCTAGGTTCTCCCAAAGGAAGTAAATCACAGATGAGACTCAGTCATTCTTCTCTCCCTCCTATGTAGAGGTACTCAACTGCCCCAGCAGCTCAGAGACCTCACTGTGGCCTGCCAGTACTTAAAGAGGGTTATAAGAAAGATGGAGGGAGGCTTTTTACTGGGGCCTGATAGGATGAAGGAAAAGGTGTTAAACTGGCAGAGGATATATCAAGATTGGACATAAGGATGAAATTCTTCCCTGTGAGGATGGTGAGGCCCTGGCACAGGTTGCCCAGAGAAGCTGTGGCTGCCCCATCCCTGGAAGTGTCCAAGGCCAGGCTGGACGGGGCTTGGAGCAACCTGGGATAGTGGAAGGTGTCCCTGCCCATGGCAGGGGGTTTGAATGAGATGGGCTTTAAAGATCCATTCCTACCCGAACTGTTCTGTGATTTCACCATTACAGCCACAAGCCAAGTCTTTCTCTGTAGGAGCCCTTTGTGAGTCAGCTTCTCTCTACGTGAAACCTTTCAGTACAAAAAGTCCTTATCCAATTTGCCTTGTCAGGTACAGTCATATCAACAGCCTTCAAACAGCTCCTCCAGTCTGACAGGGTTTTCTTTTTCCTGTTGATTCACTCACTCCTTGCTGAGTCTTCAGCTGCATAAATGTTGTCAGACCTGAACTACCTGTTCTACCAAACTGACAGCTGCTTCTATCAAACTAGCAAGAAACTTAGCTGCTTCAATTTTTGCCTGTGCCTCAACTGGAAAAAGGAAAGTAGTAAGAGGGACTCACAGGTATTGGGTCCGTGGTTAAAACAGCTACTTGAGCTCTCTGACGGAGCTCCACAAAGCCTTCAATGCAAGTCTTCTCCTCCAGATGCAGTAATATTTTTGCCAGCTCCACACTAACCTGCTCGAAATACGAAAAAAGGAATCAAATCCCTGACAGTGTTTGTTTTTTTTTACCTCACTGGATTTACACACCATTTCTAATGTTTAAACAAAGACAAGGAGGCATTCTGTGTAGGCAACATGTCCGTTACTTAGGAAGGAGAGAAAGCACATTAAGCCAAATGCCATCAGACAGATTTCTCAAAACCCTGAACAGATTCCCCATCTGCCAATTCTCTGTCCACATTCACTTCGTCTTTTTGGAGCAGTGGTGGCATCATGACGTAGGATGAATTATCACTGTAACTGGTGGGTTAAAGGGTACAGTACCACAGACCCTCCCTTTCTCAGCTGGTGTCTCTGACACCCTCAGGTGTTCACTCGCAGGTGGTGGTGAGCACCCTTCACAGTGACCTTGTCCCAGGTTCTTCTCACCTGAGCTTTTCATCTTGACCAGTACAATCCAACTACTCCCTCCATAAGACATGATGCCTGTACAAGCAAATAGGGAAAGTTCATTTGATTTTACCTCCCTTTTTGTTGAGAAATAACAATTAAATTGAATTTCAATTCAAAATCTCTGCTGCTCTGTAATCTGCATTTCTAGTGTTTTTCCTACCCAGCACAAAGCATGGACCTTCCTCACACTGGCAAACTTTACTTGTAAGACATTTCATTTTGAGCACTGGAGCTGCAAGATGCCAGGGTACTGCCAGCACTTTTGCTGCTTCTTTGGTCCTTTGTGCTCTATAGCCTCATCTTCAAGGCAACTACTTCCTTCTACCGCCAAGTTGAAAGCTTGGGAATGTGCACCTTTAACTCAGATACACTAGCCTGGCCTGCTGCTCCATTGGCATGTTTAATCTCCTCACGACTGCGAAGGGACAGGCTCTGTGGCATTACAGCCCACTGGTAACCAACATCATAATACTTCACCTCTCTTGTTGCTGCTGGATTCTTCCGAACCAAGCTCTCAAGAGCCTTGACTGTAGCTTCCCATTTGTCCACATCTTCAGATCCTGTCAGAACTGAAGGCAAAAGACAAACAAAAGTTATTAACAGAATGCCTGTGCTTGGGTATATAGCCCACCTTCCTTCTCCCAATCATTTGTCTTGGTACAGACATGTATCACTGACCCAGCATGATCAGCACTAGGCACTAAACTGAAATGACTCAAAAATCCGACAGCTTCTTCAAATTAGCTCAGAAAAAAATAAACCTACACAGAGCTCACTCTCCCAAACTCAGTAACAAACAGATAAAGACTCGGCCCCAAATCTCCTACCTTCAATACAGTCTCGGATATACACAGGAGCCTTAATCTTTAGCTCTTTATCCTCAGACATGTCATAAGGGATGAGGTCATCATCACTGTAGAAGAAATAAAGGCAGGGGTTAGTTTATGGGTTACTTAGGGCAAGAGCAGTTCTGTGAGAAGATCTGGAACTCAATCTCCTGGTCGAGTGCAGGAAGGAGTTAGCTGACCAAGAAGCTGACTCTTGAGATTTAATTACACATTAACATATATATTAACATATATATTAACATATATATATTAATGTATTTCTTCATATAGTGACAGAATAAAGCAGGTCCACTACTAAAATGGGTAAATATATCCACAATTTCCAGGAAATATATATCTAAGTCAAATGGAATAAACACAGTGGTTGCACACAATGCAGGTTTTGCTTAATTTATTGACTGCTGCAATTTCCTAAGCAAAGCCCTGCTCTGCTGCAAACCACTCCACTGAACAAGGTCAGAAGTCACATTTGTCAAGAAATGCAGGTACTGACAGCTCCTTTCTCCCCACATCTGCCATTTATTTTCCATTTCCTCCCCGTTTCTTGCCCCATACCTGTCAAGTTCAGCATCCAACTCCTTATCTGGCATCACAAGGGCTGCTGCATGGGATTTCTCGTCACTCTCTGGTACCAAAGGCACTGCAGCATCTGCTTTCTCACTCCTGCTGCAAGGAACAGAAGTTTTAAAATAAATGCAGTCATAGTCCTTACTCACAAGGAAGAAAGTACCCACCCTACCAACCCTTGCTGCCTGAACAGAGCAGCAGATAATTATTACTGCAGTTTTATACCCAGCTTGGCTGACACAAGGAACAAAATCCTGAGAAGGAAAATGAAGTAAGGGGAGAAAAGAAGCAGAATCTCTTAACAGAAGAGCAATGGATAACAAAAATTAAACTGGCTGTTTTGCTGTGTTCCCCTGCACTGTACCTGGGACTGCTAAGGAAAGACTCTGATAACCAGATCACACTGACCTGCACCAGATTTGAAGCTGTGAATGAAACCAAACTGAGAATAGGTTTAGATTGAATATTAGGAAGCAATTCTTCCCTGTGAGGGTGGTGAGACCCTGGCACAGGTTGCTCCATCCCCAGAAGTGTCCAAGGCCAGGCTGGATGAGGCATGGAGCAACCTGGGATAGTGGAAGATGTCTCTGCCCATTGCAGGGGGTGGAATGTGATGATCTTTAAGGTCCCTTCCAGCCCAAACCACTCCATGGTTCTATGAAATGGGAAAAAAACATTTTTAACCATTGCTAATAGGATGAATACAGTAATTGAGAATATTTTTTCCATCTCTATGTGTTTCTGTGGATGTTGGCACTGTCCTTTCATCTCTCTGCTTCTCAAAAGCTGACTCTAACAGCTGTCTATGCTGATCATAGAATCCTATTGTTCCTCCTAAAATGGGAGCAATAAATCTTTTGCACTTCCCTGGAGTGCTGGACAGCTTCATCTGCTAATAATATAAAGTGCTTCATTCCTCTGCTAATCAAACAGTGCTTCAAAGAGCCTCAGCAGATGCTGTGAAAGTTAAGAGCAGCGAACAGCCAGTCTTTAGACTGACAGATGCAGTAGATTTTTGTCACAGACAAAAAGAACAATGGGCTGAGGGCATACAGCACAAATGCCAGATTTCCAAGAAGCAAAAAGAAACGCCCATTTGATTCTACCCAAGGGCACACAAGATTCTGCACCAGTTTCACCACATGCAGCTATCAACAGGTAATTTTAATACACACTACCATTTGAATTATGAATTTAATGTAATTAAACTGCATTTTAAGAAGAAGGTGCATTATGATGCTTAAGAATACATAAAATATCTTGGATACTGTACAAAGTTCTCATGAATAATGGGAAAAAGGCATGGAGAAGGGCAAAAAGATGGCATGAATAGTAGCAATAACTTACTCATCATCTGGAAGACTGGGGACAACACAGAATGGTGGAGTCTGCACCAGAAGGGACTTCAATTCTCTTGTTTCATCATCTTCTTCATACTAGACATTCAGAATAACTGTTGCTGTGCTCTATTACTTATTGCAAATATGCCCAGCATTCACCATTTCACCCTTGTACTGCACATGGACTAAATCATGAGCAGATGAACCTCCTCCAACCCTGCTGGTTTCAATCCCTGTGCTGCCAGCAGCAGCAGCAGGCTGCATATGTAATCTTTGTCCCCATATTTCAGAGTAATACCGGATCACACCTTCTCTGAATGTATTTCCATCTTTAAAACATTTACTAAATGGCAATTTGCAGGCTTTTAAAGAATTAATGTGATTTAATCAGGTAGGTCACATAAACTCTACTGGAAAGAGCACAGCAAATATGTCAGTCCTGAAAATCCCAACGCAGAAAGGTCTTCCCACCATGTCAGGGACTGAATGCTCACCACTGGTTTAGGTTTGAAATTCCCTCTCAACTCCCGTGGGTCAGATTCTGATTCCCTCATGCAATATGATAAACCTTTGTTACCAATAGTTTATCCTGAACTCTGACAGCAATTGCACTCCTCTCAGCCACCTTGCCATTTCTTATACAATTGCTTTTTGTAAACAGAGATTCCCTCTTTTTGAAGGTGTTGCTGCCTCTCCATATTTCCAGATCAAAAAGTGCTATAATGCCCTGGATCATCAGATTTAAACCTTTTATTTTCTCTAAGCCCAGCACACCAGTCATAAATTTCATGAAAACCTTCACCTCAAACTTCAGGACAGGCCCCTCAGTGTTTATTTTGGAGCTGATGCTCTCTGCCACCACCATTCCAAGATGCCGCAGTTGTGGCAGGCTGCTGTCCAAGTGGCATTTCACACCCTCCATCATGCTTGTGAGAAGCTCTGAAAAAAAC
This sequence comes from Atrichornis clamosus, assembly GCA_013400975.1. Lineage (NCBI taxonomy): Eukaryota > Metazoa > Chordata > Aves > Passeriformes > Menuridae > Atrichornis > Atrichornis clamosus. The sequence goes on along the minus strand of WBMZ01005304.1, from coordinate 35,996 downwards.
AAACAACAAGCCGTGCATGAAGCAGTGACAGAAACAAGCACCCATCTTTATGTGCTTCCCTGAGGGCAGCTTTACCCACTCACCACCCAGTACTGGGGTAGAAAGAGCCCATGAACTGTGACTTCCCTCTCTGCAGTGGCAGTGCTGCCCCTTCAGCACCAGCACAGCAAACCCATGCCTTCTACAGGGTACAAAGTCAACAAAACATTACAATACATTCTAAATTTGGAATATTTTGTTTTTCACTGAAACAAAAAAGTATGGTTAGTCAGGTCAATATTTAGTTTGGTTTTAGAGTACTTCAGAGTCACTTAAATAAAAATTTACGTTTTGAGGACACTATAAGTTTCTGACCAGTACAACAATCACAGAGAGAGCTATTTCCCTAACTTTGGATAAGTTAAAACAGGCAGATAACACAAATATATTTCAGCCCTCATAGAATACTGATTGCTAGCTTCACCAAGCAGGCTTACTGCTGTTTGACTGACCTCCTTCGTCTCAGAAAGCTTTTCAACAGCTGCCAGACCAAAAAATGACTATAAAACTACAGTACTGTTAGTACATATCAGGTCACTTATTCACTTACAGAATAATTAATTCTAGAATGAAACAGATGAGCAGGTCTTGAAGTGAACCTTCACATCCCCCATGAGCCACATACATACACACACACAGAAGTAACTCTAGATATTGTACAGAATTTTTTTTCATTGCAACAGAAACAGAGATTTTAGGCCAGGACCCCTGTGTGCTATGCACAATGTGAACACAGGACAGGAGCTCCATGCCAGTGCCTCGCTATCCCTGCTCACCTCACACTGAGGAATGCACATGGACAATCAGACACCAACCTAACAGCCTTCTACCCTCAGACACCTTCCCCGCCCCTCTGCAGCTGTACCCATGCTCCAAGGTTAAGCCTATAAACTACAAATCACACCATTCCTCTCACTAGTCCCAGAGTCAATCCTTGTTTTCCTATGACAAAACTTTAGGGTTCTTAAACCACTGCTTACACCTTAGGGCAGAGGTTCTCTAATTCTCTAATTCCATGACTTAAAGCTATGCACTTGGAATTCTATCATATCAATGCTAAAGAGGATTCCAGCAGGTTACCCCATATGCCAAGGTGAAGATGGGACAATTCTGCTTATTCACAGATCAAAACAAGATGGTTTTCTACTCAGAGTAAGACTCTGCTAAACAAATCTAAGCCCTGCTTCTCACATGGCCTTACCTTGTCTGCAGCTCTCAATTTCAGGCTCCTTCAGGTGGGACAGGCAGATAAGGATGGCCTTGCTAATATACAGCTGCTGCTCAGGTGGGGAATGTTTCACAGCACTGCTGCTGCCCCAGGTCTCCAACAGCTCCTGTAGCACCTGAATCAGAGAACTCAAGTTGGCCTGACATGGATCTTTTCTACGTAGAGGTAATTTTTTGAAGCACATTTTTACTCTCCGTACAATGACAGCTGATTTTGTATTTCATGGCTGAAAACGGACCGTGTTTGACCACCCAAGAACTCGAACTTAATTTAAGATATTGTTTTAAATTTAAAAGGGATAAATGTTTATTTCTCGTCAATAAATATGTGAAGCAATATGTGTTATTGTCAAAAAGCAGTATATCATATGGTTTTATCTGGTTTTAGTCCAATTTTAGATAGCTGTCAGTACTTCCAGATCATTTTAGAACATGTAAATACAGAAAAAATTAATAATTTGACAAAATGGCAGAGATTTCCAGCTACACATATTTTGTAGAATTCCATCACACTGCTGACTTGGAGAGGCAAAATACCTGCCATCCCCACTGAGGAAAGAGTAGATGAGAGAGATTCTGAAGCACCAACCATTTGGTATACAGACAACTCTCCACCAATTTGATCCCTTGTTGCCATGTGCCCAGCCACACAAACAGGGTGACAGAGGAAGCTGAGGACAGAGGACATGGGACATCTGTCAGAATCCAAGCCTTGCTAGTTTTGCTACTTGGAAGACAATTTACCCATTAAATATGAAAAATTAATACCAGCAGTGCAGAAAGCTTGGATTTGTATATCACAGTTTACTTGTGATATGGTAGGGCTTCCCTCACTCTCATGAACAGCAACCAAAAAGTCTGAGAGAAGTACCAAAACTGTGCACCCCACAGACACACACAGAGCAGAATGTTCTCCATCCGACACTGCGTCAAAGACTCAGTGAACCTTACTCTGAGCAACAAGGTGCGTCGGAGGCTGTCCAGGGACAGGTAGCCAAGGAGGTTCTGCAGCACTGCTGTCTGCAAGGAAAACCACAACTCTGCTTTAACTGGGCATAAAATTGTAATCCAGCAATGACAAGTGCATGGTTTTGCTACATTGAACTTCATTCTGAGGGACTGGCTGACAACATTCAGTGACAGAAAAGTAAGCAAATTTTAGAAAACAACCAAACACACATATGCAGTTGCTGATAAAATACATGGAAAACCATTACAGGAATACAGTACTGTATTTTCACCAACAAAACAAGCACAGTCCCAGGCAAACACAGAACTCACAAAGTCTAAAGAGCGCCTCTCACAACAGCATCACAGGCCACAGAACAGTTCCTAACACCTTGTGACAAGGTTAGGTGCACAGGAAAAACACCAAACAGTCCTTGTCTCACGTCTTTGATCTAATTCTTATCCCTGAGGGGGGGTCGCGGCTGTTTCTGTCTCCTCTATCTAAAACAGCTGAATGTCTTCAGCTCCCCAGAACACTGAAACTATGTGCAAATAACCACCTGGTTTCAGAGAAGGAGTACAGTAATTCTGCTAATCACCATTAACTCTGATGGAGCACATGAATCCCATGATTTCAGAGCAACTGTTCACCACTCCCTCTTTGTTACACTCAGCTGTCAGTGAACAGCCACACACATGTGGAGACTGAGGGCTCATTTTGCCATAAAGTTAATTCTTACTCAAAAAGAGTAAGAGCTCAGCTAAAAAACACTGGCACTAGGGAAAACTCAGCACTACCACACTGCTGTTCCCCACAGAGTCCTCACCGTGTGCCCATACTGTAAGAGCAGCATCTTTTGTGTCACCACAAACTGAGCCTTCTTGTTCTTCACAACCAGGTTCCCCAGCAATCTGGACAAGACATCTGCCCTAGCAAGACAGGTCAACAACAAAACGTCAGGAATCCACACAATTGCTGTCATGCTGCTCTTCCGAGAGGAGCTATTTGCAACCAAGTCTCTAGAACACCTCTAAAATAAAAAGTGAGTCAGTAATGCCAAATAATGTTTTCAATTGTTTTTCCACTGCATGTCATGATGTAGATCCTTAAGAAATGGTGCAGGTTCTCCCTGAGAGGCAAAAATCAACTACTTTATCCCTTAAGTCTCTCAGGAAATGGCACTGTAAAAAACCACCTACACAAACACAGCACCTTCCATACACCGATTCTGCAAGTGTTTGTGATGCAATTCCTGCCTTTGCTCAGGATCAGGGAGAAAGCAAAGTTCTTACCCAGGTGCTCTCTGCACAAAGCCAAGGACAACTGCTTCCATCCAGCGGTCTGGCACACATTCCACCAACCGCCAGCATATCCTCTGCCAGATGCAGTCTGACTTGGTGAGGTCTGTCAGGCGGGGCACCAAAATGCCCAGAATTTCCTCTGAAGCAGAAAAGAAAACAGTAAATACCCCAGATGGGCAGGATTGTTGTAATGGCACTTAACGTTGACCTGAGAACTTCAAGATCTTGACAACATGAAAAAATACAATGTACAGTTTGCAGTTCTAAATTGCTCCTGTAGTAGAAATCAGAATAGAAAGGTGGAATTGTTTAGGTTGGAAAAGCTCTCTAAGATCATCAAGTCCAACCACAACTCAGCACTGCCAAGGCCACCACTAATGCATGTCCCCAAGTGCCACATCCACATGGCTTTTAAACCCCTCCAAGGATTTTGTGACTCCACCACTGCCCTGGGCAGCCTGTTCCAAGGTCTGACCACCCTTTCCATGAAGAAATTTCACCTAATATCCAATCTAAATCTCCCCTGGCACAGTTTGAGGCCATTTCCCCTTGTCCTGTCACTTGTTCCCTGGTAGCATAACCTGACCCCTACCTGGCTCTACCCTCCTGTCAGGAAGTTGTAGAGAGTGAGACTTTTCCCTGAGCCAACTTTTCCCAAAGCTGAGCCCCTCCAGCTCCCTCAGCTGCTCCTCCTCAAACTTGTGCTCCAGATCCTTCCCCAGCCCCATTGTTCCTCTTTGTTCACACTCCAGCAAGAACTGGAGAACTGACTGGTAAGAACCAATGTAAACAGCCTAAGAAATTGGCCAGCATTCCCCATCACAGTCAACAGTCAGTAAATCTTTCTTCTTCTTCTTCATCAGCTCTGTTAACTACTGCATTCAGTGGCTTCGAAGTCCTAAGCAAAGCCAGACTGACAGCTGCTCCCACTAAAGGGCCACTGCACGTGGGCAGGGACTTACACTGGTATTTACAATGCACTTCCAGACATGGAAAGCACTAGGAGAGCATTTAATAGTAATGCCCCAAATGACAGAACGAGAATTAGCCCATTCCGATTCTCATCCCGATGAGGCTGTTCTCCCCATCAGTTTCTGAAAAGAGAACAGGTCCCATCCATGTGAACTGGCAGAAAAGCACAGTCTACCCGACGTAGCTGAGCAGCCTCAGAGAGCAGAGCGCACCCTGTGCAGCCCAACTCAGAACAGCTCCAAATTAACTAGTCAGTCTACCACTCCTTCTGTTCATCATCATGACAGTCATCCTCCCATACTAATAAACTAAAACACTGTCCCTCTCCCCAAGAGCATTGTAAAACACTCACTTTGCCTTCCATGAACACACACCTTCCCCAGGACATGAGAAACAAAAGAGATGGAGCAGTCCAAGCCACCTGGGATAAAACAGACACAAGCTTAGCAAGTGTGTCGCCAGCACCCTCCAACCAACTATCAGGAGGAGGTGCAGACACTTCCACAACTGCTGAATCCTGAAAATACTGATTAACTTTTTCTCTTCAAGCATTCTCTCTTCCACCCTCCACGAATCTTCAGGCACAAACCAGCACTCACTAATATTTACAGTGACAGGCAGAAGGCCAAAGCAGCTCAATCCCACTTTAACACGATGGTAGCAAAGCCACTGGTTCATTCAGTACCATTTAAATCTCCCATACAATTCCTTCAGCACACTAAGTGACTACAACTGAGCTTTAGCATCAGATGATGCTGTTTAATCATTTGTAGAATTGCTGCTTTCACTGGATTCTAAAAGGCCTCTGCTATCTTCCTCACTCCTGGGACCTTATGCTTTTAGGATAGCCTGAAGGAGGAATGTGATGCTCTGCAACACTCATCATCTGTATTACAAGCAGCAGCCATGGGCTCCATGCAGAAAACACTTCTTCAGAAAAAGCAACCCTACAGCACAGCCCTCCTGCAGACCTACCCCGCAGAGAGTCAGAGATCTTTTGCAGCACCTGAAGAACTGCATCACCCAGGAGAGGGAAGTAGTTCTGTGGGAAGAACACTGGTGGGTTTCTCCCCTGGAGTTTATTGCTCACGTGCTCGGGCAAACACACAATCTTGTTGAGCAGGGCGTCCTGCAGCTCCGGGCAGCCAGCCTGCGCCTGCTGCTGACAGACTTCCCACAGCAGCGCTGACACCCGGCCCTCCTGCAGGAACTGCTCCAGGACCCCAATCACCTCCCTCGGGTTAAGGCCAGGGCTGGAAGAAAATAACTGTAAGTTCCTGCCTCTTTTAAATGGTAAAAATAAGCTGTGAATGCTATTGCTTTTCTATTGTGGTCTCACCACTGAAACATCACTGCTCTGTTACACTAAATTCTTTTTTTAATCAAATTAAAATCACAGCGATTTTAATCTCTTTGTATCTGCAGTTTCCTGGGCTCCAAACATTCAGGTCCTTCAGTAATCACGACTGAAGGAGCTCTGTGACTTTGCGGGGCGCACAGTATCATATGTGGGGTCTGAAGGCCCTCAGGGCAGCGCAAGGGCTCGCCGCGCTCACCCTCATCTCCGACACCCGTCGCACTTCAGCCCCGTTATAGCCCAGCTGGGGCACCTGCAGACATCTGACCTGCGCGCCGAACCCAGCTCAGGGGAGCCCGAGCCTGTCAGCGCTCCGGGCCCCCGCGCCGGGGACCCTTACCCCCGCTCGCCTGTCCTGGGGAGCCGGACTGACCCCGCGGAGCCGAGGGCCTCCAGCAGGACGCAGAGGACAAGGTCGGGCGGGCCCTCCAGGAAGCAGCGCTGCCACAGGCCCTCGGGCCGAGCCGCGCCAGGCGCCCGGGCCAGGCTGCGCAGGAAGGCGTCGAACAGCGCTCGCTCCCGCTCCCCGAGGGCTGCCGGGCCACCCGCCGCCGCCAAAGCGTTGCGCACAGCCCACAGCACCGCAGCCGTCCCCTCCGCGGCCCGGGCCAGCGCCGTCGCCGCCTCGCGCAGGGCGGACTCCAACCCAGAGACCAGAGCGGGACCCTGCCCCGGAAAAGCCGCCGCCATCGCGCCGAGAGGAGCGCGAAGGGGAACTGCCCCACTTCCGCCCGCCCTGAGCGGCAGCCAATAAACTGCACCTGTGCGCCCTGGGCGGCAACCAATGAGCGGTGCCTGCCCTCGTCAGGGTGGGCGCAAGCTCCGCCCCCTTAAAGAGACAGGCGTCCCCCGCGCGCCCCCCACTTGCGCCCAGCAAGCAGCGAGCCGGGACGGCTGTTTTCAACCCTACTGCTTTATTCAGTAATCGCTTGTCCTACACAAGTACAAACACAACACGGCCCAAAAGGATACAAAGTTATACAAAACAAAACAAAAAAATCTGTATAGTATTGACTGTACAACAGGTGGTAAATTCTTTGCCTTTCCCTGCATGAATCCCAGTTAATCCAGCCAGCATTGTGGCCTCAAGCCTCCCTCTATGCCTTGCAGTTTCCAGGGAGTTAGTGCTCAGTTGCTGATTTGGGATTTGTAAAAGCACTCACACTGTTTCACTATGGGTTGAATAGGAAGTTCTTAACCAACACCTTTGAAGAAAAGGTGAAAGAAATTACTTAAGGGGGCAGCTACAGAACAGTTCTTAGGATTTCCAGCTTCTTCTCTATAGTGTCATGTTCAGTGGGCCGCACCGTTGTTTCTGTGGTGATTCCCTAGTACAAGCGTTACAGAAGAGCTTACTGTGCAGATACTAATCATCATGGGGAACTGGAATAAAGCAACAAGTCTATATTTAATTCAGTCTTGGACAGGTCTTTTTCAACTGCCCTGAAAAATCCTGTGCTGGCACCTAGAGATCAAGGTATGTGCCTCCCTGTCTTACTGGGGTTCTGAAATAGATCAAGATTTACATGCTTGTCTGTACAGCGTGCTAAGCGTTTACAATCACCAAGCAACAGCCTGCTAACTGGAGAAAGAGAGGCTGAAACATCTTCCTTCTCTTTATCTGGAAAAGATGTTTTTTCAGCCTTTAAAATCAAAGCCATTTTAAAATAATTTTGATTCAATGCCAGGAAGCCAGAAGCCTAACAGCAAAGGCTACTGGCCAGGAACTGGTGCTCTCTCCTCTTAGGTTGCCTTCACTGCCAGGATTACCTCTCATTCCTCCTCACCCAGACTCATTATAAAAAAACAGTACAATATTTAGTCTGACGGGATTTAAGTTAAAAAATAAAAAGCTGTCCAGTCCTTTTGCTTTATCTTGAGGAGTTTGAGCTGGAGCGGCTGCGATGGCGCCTTCGTCCGGGAGATCGGGATCGAGATCGCCGACGAACGGGGGATCTGCGTCGAGGAGACCGGGACCTGGCAGGGAAGGAGGAGAAAGCTTCCATTAGGAGACAAGAACAACAGGTTTGAGTAACTGGTCAGCTCAACTACCAACGTTTTAAAAACACTTGCCTGCCTCCCACCAAAATCCCTCACACCCCATGGGAAGAGCTCAAGCACACTGACTGACTACACAGCAGGATTTTTCTGCCTATCCTCCCTCTGCTTCAGGTACTGGAAAAAATTTTAGTATCTGAACACTAGACAAGAAACTTATCTTCTTCCTCAAAGAAAACAAGCTATGGAGTTGGGAACTAAGTTAAACCAATGCCCAAAATGCGTTACTGTCGCTTGGTGGGGGAAGTCAAATCCAACAGGATTGTCCCCATGCCGAGTCTTTCAGCGATGAGTTGTTACACTGAGAAGGAAGAACAAGTTGTCACAGCTCTCACCTCCTCCTCATGCGAGGGGGGGACCTGCGCCACATGGGCGGTGGTGGCAGCATCCTCCGGGGGGGGCTGAAGCGTCTGGGAGGCGGCCGGGGCCGCGGGGCCAGCACAGCTGTGGCGGTGATCTCCTGACCGTCAATCTGGCCTTTTCAGGGAATCACAGAAAGTACGAAGTGAGTATTTTTCAACACTAACATCTACACATCGTATTACTCCAATTCACAGCTTTGTCAGAAGCAACTGAAGTGCGATCAGCCTATGGTGCTATCTCCACACCCCGTTCCGGGGCTATTCTGACAAAGTCCACACACATACTAGATTTCTTAATTCCATCAAATTTCAGTTGTTAGCCTGGAAAAGTTTTCATAGAAACTGGTTACAATTTTGTCACTGTTTTGAAAAAAGTATCAGTTTTAATAGTTCTGTCATTTCTTGGATTTGTCCCAAATCACACAAAAGCCATCTGGGCTGAAAATTGTATTTTAGATCACTTCCCCAAAGACATCCCTATCACCTCTAACCCATTTTCTGATCACTCAACTGCTCAGAACATTTTTTAAAACCCCCAGGCTCCTTGCAGGATGGTACCTACCTCCATCCATGTGTTTCAGGGCTTTCTCAGCATCATCTGGGTTCTCAAACTCCACATAAGCATAACCTTTGGAGAGGTGTGGGTTTAGCCTGTCGACTGGCATGTCAATCATTTTAATCTTTCCGTAAGTGGAAAAAATTTCCATGATGTGATCCTGCAGAGAGAGAGAGCAAGCCATATGGACACAGACCACACTCATCAGCCAGGTCTGGCTGGCACAGAGCAGTAAATCCACAGCACATCATTTTTTCAGCAGCCTAAACCTTTTACCCCCGAAGACCTTTAAACTACATTCTAGCAAAGACAACTCAAATCACCCTAGCTCTCTGCAGATCCTTTATCAAGAACTGCCAGATATCCTTTATGCCCCAAGGAAATTTCAGCTGTTGTCCCAAATTCTCTAGTTTTCTTCCTAATAAAGCAGGATATAAGGTCTGGAATACTGACAAAGCAGGCAGACCTCTTAAGCACTACAGTGTCTCAGAAGCCTTCATTGTATTTGACTCAGTAAAATCCCATCAAAATCTTCCTCATTGATCAATCTAGACACAAAGCAAGAATTTCCAACAGCAACACCTTGGCAACTCTCTAGTAGCCAAGAAGTCCAGAGAGCTTTGAAAGAGCAACTCACACATTCTCACAGAAGTACAGGAATGCTTGACTACAGGGGAACATGCCATTACCTTGGTCACATTTCTAGTAAGCCTTCCAACATGCACTTTTGTGGGTCTGGGTGATGGGCTCCGCCTCTTCCGCTCCTTTTCATCTCTCTTGGGTGGCTTGGACCTGATTTAGACAACAGAAAACATTTACAGTTTTCAGGGAACATGCAAGACAAAACCAAAAAGCCAGTCATAATCACATGATTAAAAATACCATTTTTCTTGGGAGGGCATCTTTTCTGAAGAAGTTACTGGTTAAGAAGTGCTGGGGTGGTGGTGAGGGTGTTCCACTCAGAAACACCTCAGGACTTGCATTTGCCTTGTGTGCTTTTGCTTTAGAACATTCTGGAATTTGAGAGCTTTTTTTTGCAACTTTTCAACTTCACTGCAACTAGAGCAACAAACAAGAAATTTAGCAAGCACTTCTATGAAGTTGTGGCCATAGTTAAATTATTTCCCAATTGTTAACATGAAAACATTCTTTGCCTCAACAATTAAAGAGGCAAAATGAAGCCATAAACACCACAGCATAACACAACCAGGCAAATGAAGGGATTCAATGATTTGTGTTTCTGCATCTTCTGTTCACTACAGAGATCCAAAAATGTTAAAAAACTAGTTAAGTAGCTACATATCACAATGCCTTTGCAGTTAAAAAAAATCTGGAATGCAACTTTAATCTGTAAAAAAATCAGTACGCAGAAAATTTGTATTTATGCTTCTTTCTAATGTTGAATAAAGTCCATAAATTGAGTGACACACTAAAAACCCCACACTGCCTTAAATAGATTTTTATCAGCCTTCATCACCTTACTCAAAGGAAAAACTGTACAGACGTTAAGATAGTTTGATTCCCATGTCATCCTTACAGGGGCTTCCTTTGCCCCATTTCCTATTTGTTTTATACGTAAGAATATAAATATACATATATACAGATATATCCCAGTTTAAGCCTTGACTTTTGTTAGTCGTGGCTGTAGTTTACAGCAACTGAAGAGCTTTACTCTGATCTAGGCCCATACTACTGGAGAAACAATGATTAAAACTGTCTCTACAAAATATGATATTTAAAATCACTCTTTTAAAATTAGGGTTTTAATGTCTGTTCCTACAGGATGTATGTTTGGATGCTAAGGAAACGGAGCACACCCATTCTAACAAAATTCAGATCTCTAAGTTATGGAGAAAGCAAATGGTCATCAGAGAACAATCTGTTCTGATCACAATCTTGTATTCTACTGGAATTAACCCAGCATCTGGCAATTCCTATAAGACAAAAAAAACTCACTTGGAGCGGGAACGTCTCCTGTTGTCATGTCTCCGTCGAGAGGGACTGGGAGATCCAGAGGAGCTGCTGGAACTGGAACTGCGTGAGGTGCTGGAGCTTCCAGAGCGGCTCGAGGCAGAAGAGGAGCTCGAGCCACTGCTAGAACCAGTGCTAGAACTGGACCCTGAGCTGGAAGTTGAGCTGGAACGGGATCTGTTGAAAGGGGGAGAGGAATAAAAATGAGTGGAATGCCCAGAAAAACAATGGCTGAAAAACTTTTGACAACTACAGAGAAAGCAACTGTGACTGAGGCTCCATAGCTCACCAGACAGCCAAAGAAATTCACACCTAAAATATAAACCCCTTTAAGTTAGACAAAACTGCACTCTAACACAACACAAGCTTTCAACAGGCCCAAGACTACCAGAAATCAAGCTAGTGATTTCTGAAAATGCTGTCATTTGCTACCCCCCATGAAAGTAACTACCTGGTACTGCTGCTCCCGCTGGAAGCACTGCGTCTTTTGCGCGTCTTGTCCCGACCACGATCCTTTTCACCCGATTCCTTAGTGGCTGCTTTATCCTTGGACCGGTCCTTCGATTTCTCTTCAGACCTGTCCTTGCGTTTGGTTGGTGAGGGAGCCCTTCAAAAACAAATTGCAGAAGGCATTGCTTAATTCAGAAAAACACAGGCAACAAAAGCCCCACACTCTAAACAAAGAACAGAACAGCAACACAAAACACTGAACTTTGAATGTAACTCAGGATCACCGTAACTGCAGAGTTAAAACATTAGGCAATTCTAGAGGCTTTAGAAAAAGGGAAATACTTCACATTCCAGAGCAGCTTGGAGGAAGACTGTCATAGCACACAGAAATTCACTTACCCTCACTGGGAGAGCCTAAGTACCCTGTAACATCCCACTTTTGTTAAGCCCAGAAAATTTCAACAGCATGATTACCCAGTGCTAAAAATTTTATTATTTTCTTTTGAGTCCTAGCAAACTCTTCTTTTTCAATTCTAGTAAGTCTTTTTTTCCTTTGGAGGCATCCAAAGCAGCACCAAATGGGCCCCACTTATCTCAAATCTCACTTCAAACTCCTCAATTCTGAGAACTGATCCCTAATTGAGTGCAATAAACCCCAAAGAGCAGCCTAGTGACAACATGAAAGGGTTCACAAACAACTAATTACCAGGAATGAAAGCAAACCTCCTCATAACACACTGGGCATCCACTGCCTTCTCTGTCCCGACTCACACATCCTGTCAGACACCGTTAGCAGCAGCTCACATGGGCACTGGGGGCCTCATAGTCTGCACTGTCATTTCACATTCACAGAAGTACAGAACACCTTATTTATCCAACCAAAACACTCTCAGACAGAAGACATCCATTTCCTCTGCAAGATGCACAAGCAGCTCATGCCTCTCGACACAGACCTGGCTCCAGAGGAGTAAGCACTAGCTTTCTCCAAAGACAATTTTTGTGGCATGCAGCACATATTTGTCAGGAAGGAAGGGCTGTTGAGAACAAACCCTCACTGAGTTATGGCTGCTTCCAGCCTCAACAAGCTGCTCCCAAATCTCTGTCACCCTTGGAAAGGGCTGAGTTTCCTTCACTGCTGCCACAGCAGCTCTCACTTCAACTTCTAAGCAGAAAGTCTTAACTGGATTCTGACCTTACCTATCCTCCATCAGTTCCCTCTTTGCTCTAGATTCAAAAGGAGACAAACTTAACACTCCTGTATTTACCACTGAAATGCCAGGCATTAGTTGATTTCCAGATGTTTCCCATGTGAGAGCTGCATCCATCATAAAGTCTACAATGTTCATAAACATGCTGCATTTTGATTATTCCGTGGCAATTGTTTAACATCTGCATTACAAACTTGCATCCAACATTTTAATAACCTCTAAAGGAGTGTGACACCCTCAACTACCAAGGAATGAAACACTCAGGGAATGGAAGCACGAGCACAAGCGTGTCAGAGCTGCCAGCCTTATCTGCAATGGCACTGAATATGCACATACTGCAGGATGTTGGAAACACCTCCATCTCCACAGGCATCACAGGCAAACTCAGTGAACAAAAAAAACCCCTCTCCAGCTCACAGTATCCAACAATCTTGTTGCTTCTGGTAAGCAATTACTTTATTCTCTCAAATGCAATTAGATTTATGTTTGGGAAGAGATCACTTCTGAACAGCCAAACTTGCTTTCCTGATTTTCAGCCTCACAGTTTTTCCTAATACACCAATTCCAAAAGGCAACACAAATTAAGATTCACAAGCCCATCTCCCTGCAGAAACCAAGAAACACCCATGGCCTTTCTGCATGGAGGACAGGAAGCCTACACCACAGACGTGCCACTGGCAGAGCTTGCTGGGAGAGGAAGTGTCTCCTCTAGTGTCAGCGGCAGAGAGAAAGCAGTCCATGGACTGTCCCACAGCCGTTGCAAAGGGGACCAAGAAAACCAAACCTGTGTATGTCACTCAGCTTTAGGACATTTCTATTCATCTCTGTCCCTCTCTAGTGCAAGGGGTGAGGGGGCTGCAGTTCGGGAGTTAACAGCCACTGCATTAACCCAGCTGCATCACAGGGCAGTACAGAACAGACAGGATCCCGGTTTCATAAGATCAGAAAACTTAACATCTTCCTTTCATAAAATCACAGAATCACAGACTGGTTTGGGATGGCATGGACGTTAAAGCTCATTGCTTTCCAAACCCCCAGCCATGGGAAGGGACATCTTCCGCTAGACCAGGTTGCTCCAACCTGGCCTTGAACACTTCCACGAATGGGGATTCTCTGGGCAACCTGTGCCAGGGCCTCACCATCCTCATAGGGAAGAATTTCATTCTAACCTCTAATGTAAACCAGCCTCTGGCAGTGGACAGCCATTCCCGCTTGTCCTGACACTCGAGGCCCTTGTAAAACATCTCTCGCCATCTTTCTTATAGGTTCATTTCAGATACTAGAAGGCTGCAATTAGGTCACCCCAGAGCCCATTTTTCTTTTTCTAAATATCCCATGGCCAGGTTTGGGTTACCTCTGCCTACACACTGGCTCCTCTTGCACCTGTGAATCCTCATAGTCATGATGTTATCAGGTCAGCCATGCAAAACTATCTGTTAGTGACCAACAGCTGGATCTGGTTTTACCCCTTCTGGGAGAAGGGAAGAGAGAACATGAATAAAGACCAGCACATTTGCTGTTACCCAGCCTGCTGCTGAAGCAGGAAATAGAATCACAGAATCAACGAGGTTGGAACAGACCTCTGAGATGATCAAGTCCAACCTCTGACCCAACACCACCATGTTAACTAGACCAGAGCACCGAGTGCCACGGCCAGTCTTTACCCTCCAGGGACAGTGACTCCACAACCTCCCTGGGCAGCTCCTTCCAACGTCTAATAACTTTTTGGGTTAAGAAATTCTTCCTAATGTCCAACCTAAGTCTCCCCAGTGCATCTTAAGACTATATCCTCTTGTCCTATTGCCTGTTGCCTGGGAGAAGATCGTGACCTCCACCTGGTTACGATCCTTTCAGGCTACACAGCTGCCCCAGTGGTACCCCTGCTCCTCGGGACAAGCGCTTACCAGGCAAATTAGGCACATGGCTTCTGAACATTCAGCAAATGATGCTGCATTTAAGCAGCCTCCAAACTAACCAGTAGTTTCACTCCACTAAAACACATGTTCGTTTCTCAAGAACACCACTGTCCAAGCTCACTCCAGTTGGAAACCTCAGCCTAACCTGTGGGAACTTTCACCTGCACAAGTTTGGGCATTCACTGGAAAATGTGGAAAGAATAAATCACAGTCTTCACACAAGGCTCTACAACAATGCATTTCTAACCAACATGCTTCTTCCCTACAATCAAAAACCTCTCATTCTCTAACAAATAACTGGTTTCAGAGCACTCACCCCAAACCAGAGTCTAAAAGCAATCTACAGAGACCAAACGTTCATCTCACACATACTTCTGCTTTAGAGAATCGATCTGCACTCTTAGAGCTGCATTTCTGTGGCAAAGGAAGCAAACTCGCTCGCCCATGGATTTCCTGTACGGCTACAGGCAAGTCCTTCACCACCAGTTTGCTTCAGCTCCTCAGCTGCAAAACGGTGGAAGAATTCCTGGTGTGAGGAGGGTTCAGCGCCCGGCATTCCTCTGCCCACTACGACTTCTCGGCCCACTACGACCTCTCGGCCCAGCGCCGGGGCTAGAGAGGCGCGGCGCAGCCAGCTCCGCACGCCGTAGGTCCGGCGCAGCGCTCGAAGGGCCGGGGGCGGCTGCGACTAAGAGCGACAGTGTCCTTCTCCGAAATACGAGAGAACACCACAGACCGAGTACACGGCCGGTTCAGAGCAACCCGCTCCCTGGGCCCGCACAGCGCTCCTCCCGCCGGCCCGGCCGCGGCAGCGCCGAGACCCCGGGCCCGGCTCCCCTGCAGGCCCCGGTCGGCCCCGCCCCGGCCCCCCCTTCTTCCCCGCCCCCGGTCGCGGGAGACCGCGGCTCAGGAGGCCCCATCCCTAACTCTCGCCCCGCCATCGCCTCCTCGGCGGCCCCGGGCGCGCTCCCCTCGGCGCTCCCCGCGGCGGCGGTGCCGCTCGGGCCGTGGCTGGGCCCGATGGACGCGGATGGCGCGGCCCCCGCCCCGCACTCACATCCTCGGCGCCGCCACCGCTCCGCGCCCGTCGCGCGCGATCGACGCAACGCGGGCGGGAAGGGGCGGCGCGCGGCGGTTGCGTCACGGCGCGGCCGGGGCGGGCGGAGGCGCTCAAAGCGAGCAGGGCGGGCACGGGCCGGGCGTCTTGGAGTCTCGTGGTCTGTGGATGTGGTGGCCGGAGGACAGCGGCTGCCTCGGCCCGCGGTGTGTGTTAGAGCACTGAATGGTCACGGCCCGGGCTGCCTCAACCTGGTTCATTCAGGCACATCTGACCGATGCAATGAGCAAAGAGTCCCATTTGTGCTGGTTTTGCTTGTCTTGTTTGTGCAGCTACACTTACTGGTGTAATAAAAGTTAAGTCTTGCCCCAACCCTATCCTGCATTAGTAATGATAGTAGTAGGTACAGCTTTAACTCTTGTGTGAGCTTGACACCCCAACAGGCTGCAGCCTCCACAGGGGGATGCTGGGCCCAGCCTCATGGGCACCAAATTCACAGCACACAAACTATTTTGAGGTGGTGGCAGACATAGGAATAGCACTACTGAGAGGGCACTCGCCCTCTCAACTGCAAGAAAAGGGGGAAGAAGAGAATGAAAGGTGGAGCACCATCCAGTGGCATTTCATGTCATGTGGGAAGGACATCCTCTCTCTCCCTGCCAAAATGTTTTTGCTGTGAACTTAAAAGGAAATTTGCCACTGCAGGCACTGATCTTCTGACCTGGTCATACTGGGTGTCCAACTTCTGACTTCCGAGGAACAAAGTCAAAAGTATACTTTGACCCCATGTTTAATGCAGGGCCTTAGAAGACCTTTCTGAGAAGCAGGTGTGCTGGTCAGTGTATGAAGTGTGTGACCACTGGCATTTCTGTTAAACTCCTAACAAAGGAAGCTTCACCTCTTGAATGCACTGCAAGAATATGTCCCATCTACCTCCATCACAGGACATGAGCGAGACCAGGGCAGGTGTCTGTAAGATCATGTGTGGCTAGGAGAAAAACTGATTTATTTTCTGTTCAGCTGCAAAACCAAGGAGTATTACATGAAATCAGCCATGGGCAGGTTCAGGCAACAAACAAACAAAACCCCAAAGAAAGCAAAAAGGAAGTTGTTCTTCATACAACATCTTGTTAAAGGGCAGATTTCCCTGCCAGGGGATGTTGTAGCCTACTAAAGTTCATATGGGTTCAGTGAGAAACTGCACTATGTCTAATGAGGACTATCAGTAAACTGTCATGATGACTTTAGAATTATTTGGGTTGGAAATGTCCTCTAAGATCATCGGGTCCAATTCCAATGCTATTCCCACAGCACTGCCAAGGTCACCACTAACCCATGTCCCCAGGTGCCACATCTACATGTTTTTTGAATCTCTCCAGGGATGGTGATTCTACTACTGCCCTGGGTAGCCTCTTCTAATGCCTGACTACCCATTCTGTGAAGAGTATTTTGCCAATATCCAAACTAAACCACCCCTGGTGCAACTTGAGGCCATTTCCTCTTGTCCTGTCCCTTTTTCCCGGGGAGCAGAGCCCGACCTCTGCTGGCTGCCCCCTCCTGTCAGGGATTTGTGCAGAGCCAGAAGGTCCCCCCTGAGCCTCCTTTTCTCCAGGCTGAGCCCCTCCAGCTCCCTCAGCTGCTCCTCATCAGACTTTTGCTCCAGCCCCTTCCCCAGCTCTGTTCCCCTCTTTGGACCTGCTCCAGCCCCTCAATGTCCTTCTTGTTGTGAGGGGCCCAGAACTGACCCCAGGACTGGAGGTGCCTCAGCAGTGCCCAATGCAGGGAGCAGGTACTGTCCATGCCCTGCTGGACACACCATGGCTGGTATAGGCCAGGAGGATGGAGACTGGGCTTGCTCCCCTTGTCTGTGCTCATTGCTGTTTGGGTTAGGACACAGTGTTAAACATTTTTTTTCTCTCAGTTATGGCAAAGCCATAAAGACTAGCTGATCCCAAAGTCATGCACACCCTTATTCTCATAACAACTCTCGTCTCTCCAAGTGTGGACAGGTGAGGTCACTGAACCAGCAGAAAAGTAATAGTACTGTGGAAAGGTTTCCTGCCAGCTGTGTCCCTGAAGCAGGTTCCTGCAGAGTTGTGAGCAGCAGGATGGTGGTGGTAGCATGTGTGGGGGTCTGATCCCCTCACAGTGGCTGCCAGCAGTTGGCAGGACTGAGCTTTAAGTCAAACCTGAACAAGGAGAGATATTTGAACATCTCATTTGGGGGCACTAGCAGAGGTGAGAACAGCTCAGAGCACGTGACCGCTTAAGTTTCAGCGC
Source organism: Atrichornis clamosus (assembly GCA_013400975.1). Lineage (NCBI taxonomy): Eukaryota > Metazoa > Chordata > Aves > Passeriformes > Menuridae > Atrichornis > Atrichornis clamosus. Next base: position 18,293 of record WBMZ01005304.1, on the reverse strand, counting down.
GAATGGCACTGCTGTGGCCTGTGTCGCACGCCAGCAGCCCGGCCGGCACAGCACAGCCCACCATCCCCGGCAGTGATGGAGCCGGTGCTTCCAGGGCTGGATGCGACCTCTAGGGACGGCAGCCCTGCCTCAAGTGGGGCTTCTCCTCCATCCTCTTGCACGGGTGTGACCAGTCACGTCTGGGCTGTGCTCCGGGATGGGATGGACGGTCCGTGCCCTGAGGTGATGTGGCTCGTCACGGCCCCGTAGCGCGGCTGTCCCGAAAGGGTTACGAGAAGGGCTCCTCCCTCCCTGTTCATCGGTCTCCTCCTGGGCGACCTTCCCGGCAGCCCTTGCTGACTCTGCCCCAACCAAACAAAGACGGCAGGAGCTTTTCAAGCAGCCACCTTCCAGAAAGTTGGCTGCGGCAGAGCCGGGCTGTGCTGGCACCTGGCTGGTCACGGCCACCGGAGAACGCGGCAGCGACTCGATGCCGTCGCCGGAGAGGACCTGGGCAGCCGTCCAGAGTCCCTATACATGGGTGTTTTGCCCCTTTGCTTCTGTGCATTGAGCTGGTTTGGGTGCTGGGAGTGGCGTGGGGAAGGATGAGAGGAACTCCTGGCAGTGGTGCGAGCACAGGGAAGGTGCAGCAGGACGGTGTTACTGGGCCCGCGGCCGTGCGGAGGCTGGGGCTGTGCTGAGGTTCGGTGTCAGGGCTGGGAGTGGCATGCCCGATCTGAAGTGCTTTCCTCCAGACGCTTTGTGAATTCAGAAACCTGCCTAGCAATTTTCCAGCGAAGTGCAGCCCCATTTAGGTACTACCTATGTGTCGATGGACGAGCAGGAGAGGAAAGAACGGAGCTCCGTGAGTGCTGCCTTTGGCTCACCTCTGTGTTTTTCTGTCCCTTCCTTCCTGCACTCCCAGCTGCTGAGGACAGGCTGTTTACGGCGACCTCCGCAGCTGAAGTGCTCTGCTCCGGGGCCGATGGGGTTGGGACTAATTAGTGTCACTAAACGCTGCCTGAGGCTGAGGGTGCTTGTCCCTTGTGTTGCACGTACTTGCAACTGACGCTTCATTTGTTTTTCCAGTTCATTTGCTTTGGGTTGTGGTGGTGGCTGCGGAGAGCTCTCCTTAAGCCCCCGGAGATCCAGGTGATCAGTAGGTCATTCTGCCCACAGCAACACCGGCATTCCTTTATCTTGGTGAGGTGTGAGCATCCTGTACCAGGCACTGCTTAGCATTTGTAGGGATTGCATTGCTGCAGTGGCTCAGCCCACAGTCTCTGGATGCTGTTTTCCCTGTGCTGGAAGATCTTTGGTCAAGGAGACCCTGTTCAATATGTCACTCCTTCTGCACCTTTTTGAGAGTAGGGGTAGACGTGTGTCTGGCTTCAAAGGGTACATACAGTCTGTGTGGTTTCTTAGATGAATTGCAGGGTAGGGGATCTGTCTTCTGAGGACTTGGAAACTTTTCATCCTAATGCACAGTAACAGCCTTGGTTGTCATCGCAGAGAATTGAGCGTTTCCAATGGCTGCACTGTTGAGTAGCTATATAGATTTGAAACAGCAGAAATAGGAGATTTTGGGAGTTCCTCTCTAATATGCAGAAGGGCATGAATTTAGCAATTTAGCTGAAATGCAGGTCTGTTAAGTCATCTGCCATAGTTTCTGAACATCTGGCCCTCTCTTGAGCTCTAAGGCTATTCTTGCACACTGGTAGCTAGGCTACGAACAGACTCAGGACTTCAGGACTGTCTGCCCCTGGATGTGTCAGTGCATACATCTGTGTATTTCAGGGATTTTAGCCTAAAACCTGTGCTTTTTCCTCTGTTTTCCTGTAATACTTACATGCCCTGATGGTGTAGGAATATGCTTGTTTAGTGTTACTCTTGGTCAAACGTCCTGGTTTCACCAGACGGAATAAATATCATGTTACATTTTGCAGTGATTTCTTTGTTCCCTCTTCAGACACGTGAAAGACTAGAAATTCAGGGTGTGCTTGTGGTGTAGCAGGTGCCGCTCTCTGCTGGAAGGGCTGCATCTGTGGAGAGCAGTGACTCAAAGTGCATAACGCTTTAAAGACAGGCAGATAAAGGCAGGGCAGTGAGATACTTGGCATTTATTGTTCTTGTCTGAATACTATAATTCACCTTGATGAATTTGTTCAGTCCAAGGGTAGAGATGGATTTTGGAACCTGGACGTGAAATCCAGTCTGTTCCTCTCCCACAGGCCCTTCCAGATGTTCTGTGCAAGCATCTTGTACTTCCAAGCTGTGGTTCCACAGTTATTAATCTTTGGATTAAGAACTGTGGACATCTTTGGATTCTCCAAATGATTTCTTAATAGAAACCTGACCTTTACCAGACACAGCATCACAACGATGCTGAATTTGTCAGATCTGGTAATGTAATGTTGAGGGTGACCTCTGGGTTTTGGGCTGTGGGAGAGCTGATCCAATGCAAAGCCTTTTTGTTCAAGGCTGTCACTCAGTGTGATTTTATACAGTGTCTCCGCTCTGTGGTGTGTGACCTGGGACCCTTTCCAACATTAGGGAGGATTTTCCTATATTCCTGATACTGTTCCTTTCCTCCCATCAAACATGAGGTAACAATACCAACAATACTAACACAGCGTTGTTATCCTGTGCCCCTAAACATCCCAACACACTTCTCTTTATCCTCCCATCATATCTTTATACCCTATTCCCCAGTGAGCTCCAGGCTGTAGTGGCATTGTCTGGGGCAAGAGCAAACTATGTGCATCATCCTATTCACAATTTTCTTTTGCAACCCCCAAAACTATTAAAGAAACCTTGTGGAGATCCAACTTTCTTCAATCTTCACGTTTTTCAAATCTTAAAGTAGAACCATAAGTTTTTTTATTTTCTATTTGAGGATCTGATTTCTAAAGTGTGGCCAGGCAGGGGTAGCTCCTCAACTGCTCTGAAAGCAGAGCCTAAATGAATGAAACAGTTGTCAGAGCGGGTGACAGAGCAAAGCAAGCTGTGGGCTCTAAACAGCTCACTCCAAATCCTGGACCAGACACTCAACCGTTTCTCTCTGCCATTCTCATGGCTGAAGTACAACTTGATTAAAAAGCTTCTTCTGAGGTTATCCCTTCAGAGGGGAGTCAGCACAGCTGACAGCAGCAGCACTATCTAAATTCATCTGACCCAGCATCTTTTAATAAAACCCATAACAGAGCTGCTCCTTCACCAATTCTGCAAAGAAAGTCAGGGCTGTGTAAGGTGGGATGCAGGCTCACTACAGTCAGTGTTGTTAGATAATATTATTGCTTCCGTGGGGCTTGGCAAATCCCTCAGAGCAGTGGAATCAAGTGAAAATGCAGCCTGGGAGAAATGGCCAGTTTTCCTTGGCACAGGTCTTCCTGCTTTGGCAACATTTCAGCACTGGACACCTAATACTGTTCATCTTCCTCCAAGTTAAGTTCCGTTGAACCACCTTGCCAGCTCATTGCCATTCTTGGGGCTGTCCTGTGCAGGGCCAGGAGTTGGACTCGATCCTTGTGGGTCCCTTCTAATTTGGGATATTCTGTGATTCTATGAGCCCTGTCTGATTACCGATCTCCACAGAGCTAAGACTTCCCAGTCTGTCTCTGCTGCAGTAAAACTGTTCCCTGCATGAATAGCCAAAAATTATCCATGTCCCTTCCAGGCTGTGGCAGGCAGGCAGGAAGCCCAGTGGAGGATTGTCCTGCCCATGGACACACGGCTGTGTTCAGAGCACAGTTATGTACAGGAGGATTTGGGCATTCCTAGCAGACTCACTCCTTCCACAATACCTTTGCTTTACTTGATACACTTCTTGCTGTCTGAATCCATATCTGAATCCCATGTAAACCAGCACTGCCCTCCTTGTCCTTCTGGAGGATGTTTTTGATGTTTTTGACTCTTTCCCCTCCGAGCTGCTTCAGAGTGAAAAAGGACCTGTTTTGCCAGCTTTTGCGGCAGCTATTCAGAACACTGTGTGAAAGCAACAAAACCAATGAAGATGGTTTTCAGACCCCCAGCTGCTCCCAGCTGCCCCATTTCCCCAGTTCTGTGGGTCTGAGAAGGAGGTTTTGAAATCGGAGGCAAAGGAAAGGGTGGGCAAGAGAACCTTGTTGAGATGTTAACAGCCACAAGGCCCAGATAAGACAGATTTGGCTTGTGTCTCCTTACAAGGTCCATGAAGATCAATCCCCTTTTGACAACACTGAGTCCATTGTGAATGAGTTAAACTGTTTCCTATGCCTTGGTACGCTGGCCTTGCACTGTACAATTAAAGTTGAAAAGAAAGAGACATACCCACATCCAGCTTTATTCTTCATGACCTTACATGGACCATGGCAAGAGTATTTTGCACTCTGTGCAGCATAGCAAGGCCTTGAGCCCAACATTCTTTGAGATATTAACAACATAAAGGGTCCCTTTTCAATTGCTGAGACCAGACAGAATGAGCTACATCTTTTTGTTCTGCATCTTCATGCTCCCTGTGGGTCACAGCTTTTCCTTCTCCCACTCCTCCCTCTCCTTCAATCACAGCTGTTCTCAGCATCAGCAGTTTGCCTCTCCAGTGAGACCTGTTGCTCCACACCTGCTGCCTTGTGGCCATGCTGCTCCTGAAATGGTGTGTGGGAGCTCATCCATCTCTCCAAGGCTAGTCCATGTCATAGACCAGGCTGGCCATGGGCATGCTGTGGTGCAGCTAAAGCAGCCATTGAGAAAACACCACGCCAGCGTAACACAGTTACCTGTGCCATGTCTGTTGAAGGCTTAACTGTGTCTTGCTTTACCCCAGCATGAATTTCGGAAGCAGTTTTGCTTCTGTCTCTCCAGGGTAAAAACTGCCTGTGTCCAGGAGCAGCTGTGAGACAAAAGGGAGAAGTCAATCTTCCCAGACATGAGCCAACTCTGGTCACACAACTAATGTTTCACTCTTGGGGAATTTGGCATCCAAAGCCAGGTAATCAGGGCTGCAGAAGAACTGTGGGAGAAACAGGCAGCAGTAGCCGAGGGTGGATGTGTGCAGGCAGGTGGGAGAGCTTTACCCTGAGGACTTGCAGGATGGACACACTGGGGAGTTCTTCTCTCTCAGGTTCACCTCCTGGAGTGGGAGCTTGCACGAGCACAGGAACAAGTTGTGCAGAGGAAAAGCCTGCTTGGCCCTAGGCTAGTGGTTACATCACCTGCGTTATGGGAAGCTTGAGTCTTCCTCTTAGACCTTAAATTGACTCTGCTCTGAAAGGAACTCTGGGACATGCAGGAATGCTGTCTTCTTTCTCCTTCTCTCTTAAGGCTGTTTCATTTTGTATGTAATCTTTTCTGGACCAGACAGTGTGGGAACTAAGGAAATAGTTCTAGTGATGAGACAGCTGCTCCAGGCTCTGGGCTGTGTTTCTGTGGATATAGCTACATGCAGTCATGGAGTAGAAGCATTACAGCATTACCAGCAGCAATACCTGGGTAAGGGAGCTTTCCCATCTACAGCTAAGGACATAAAGACTTCAGGCATTGCAAGCATTCAGCAGCAGCTGAAGGAAGAGTGGTTGATCTGAATTTTGAACAGACACCTAAATTGGCAGGCTGGAGCAAAATTCTTGTTGCTGGCCTGGTGATGTAAGAAAGCACGCAGCTGCTCACAAAAATGTATGTGTCCAGCTAGCTCTGTAAGGTCTCGGCAGCCAACCCACCAAAGGGCAAAACTTGGAGCCTGCAGTGTTGCATGACAGCCCTCTCTGGTTGGAGCCGTAAGCCAAGTGTTCCAGTCACCTTCTTGCCCTGAGAGTACCCATCCCACTCCAGAACAAGGGATGTGGGTGGGGAAGGACACTGTCAGACCATGAGGAATCACACTGGAGCCATCACAGCTTGCAGGGGAGTAATGTGTGGCTGCAGAATCTGGGTTTGCCAAAGGACTTGCAGCTGAGGCTGGAACACAGTGTGACAGCTGGGGAGGTGAAGGCAAGTGGGATTTCGGAACAGGGGAGTTTTAATGCCCACACTCAGGTCACGGCACCAGATCTTCATATGGAAATGCCAAGCCAAGCTGATTTTGTGGTGCTGCTCTATTTTAAAAATAGCAAAAGCTGAGTCAGTCCAGATGAGATTGTTCCAGGGATCTTTTGGAGGAGTCGAAACTTCTCCTTGTTCCTGATATCCACAGAAATGGTAAGGGTTAAAGGTAGAGAGTAAGCTCACATAATTGCTGTGAATTTCCTGCCACAGATCTGTTCCCTTTCCCTGTCTTCCTGCAAAACCACCTCTGGAATTCTCCTGAGTGGCATAAGAAACCTTCAGAGGAACCATGTCACTCCCAGCCTGGCTCTGGAAAGTGAAAGGAACTCCATCAATCACAGGTCTAGGAAAATCCCTGAATCTTTTTCTCTCATTGAACTGATTTTTGTTTTTCCTTGAGCAAAAATTATTGGAGAGTAACAAACACCTTGATGGCCAGGTTGGCGTAAACGTATCATCTCTGTGGATAACACACTTGATAAAGTGTGTGCACAGCACAGGCTGCAGCTCCGTGGGGAAAATACCCTCTGGAGAGGGAGAAAGAGGAGAAGGTGATGGACTCACTGTGGAAATGGGGAGCACATTTAGTACAGGAAAACTGCAAGTTTGCAGCAAGACCTGGATAGATAAAGGTGTAAGTAGAGATGGAGTCAGGCCAGGCTGTTGCAAAGCCTGACTGTAGGATCTTCTGACTTGGCCTTCCAGTATGTGAAGGGAGCCTGCAAGGAAGATGAAGAGTTACTTTTTACAAGGAGATCTAGTGATAGGACATGGGGAATGGCTTCAAACTGTCAAAGAGTAGGTTTAGATGAGATATTAGGAAGGAATTCTTTCCTGTGAGGGTGGGGAGGCCCTGGCACAGGTTTCCCAGAGAAGCTGTGGCTGCCCCATCCATGGAAGTGTCCAAGGCCAGGCTGGATGGGGCTTGGAGCAACCTGGGAGAGTGGAAGGTGTCCATGCCCATGGCAGGGACTTGGAACAAGATGAGCTTTAAGATCCCTTCCCATCCAAACCATTCTGGATCCCTCAATTCAGGAGAGATACTGAGGTGCTGGAGGGAGTCCAGAGAAGGGCAATGAAGCTGGTGAAGGGTCTAGAGGGTAGATCTTACAAGAAATGGCTGAGGGAGCTGGGGTTGTTTAGTCTGGAGATAAGGAGGCTCAGGGGTAACCTTATCACTCTCTACAACTATCTGAAAGGCTTATTCTCTCAGGGAGCTAGTGACAGGATGAGGACGTAGGCTCAGGCTGCACCAGGGGAGAGTCAGGTTGGACATCAGGAAGATTTTCTTCATGGGAAGGGTTGTCAGGCATTGGAAGGGGCTGCCCAGGGAGGTAGTGGAGTTACCATCCCTGGAGGTGTTAAAGAAAAGACTGGGTGTGGCACTTGGTGCCATGGTCTGGTTGACAAGGTGGTGATTGGTCAAAGGTTGGACTTGATTTCAGAGGTCTTTTGGAACCTAATTGATTTCTGCCATTCTATGATCTTGGAGGAAATTGCTGGAATACTGTATTGTCTGGAATACAGTCATGTTGCTTTCACTGGTAACTCTTTTTTCCCTACCTGACAGGGATAGAGAGTAGGTGTTGTGCATTTTGTCCACCCTCAAGGTGTAGTGAGCAGGATTGGAGCTGGATTTTAACCTGCACTTCTGCCTGCACTTGCCTTCTACATCTCCTGCTCACCTGCTGGACTCTGACCCCCAGCCTGCTTCTTAGTGTTTTTTCTGAAATGTTTTTCCAGGTCTTGCTCTACCTCTGATCAGTAAATAGATATTTTTTGAAAGCCCTGCTGCAGAGGCAGGTGCTGTTCTTGAAGGAGGAGTAGCTGGGTGAAGCCTTGAGCATTGATGGTATCTCCATGGAGCTGCTGTCTGCAGCCATGCACTGCTGCCCTGGAGCCATCCTGGACAAACTCGTCATCCTGCTGCCCCTCCAGCAAAGTGGGGGGCTGTGAGGGAACACCCTGCACTGGGAATGCTGAGCTTACGTGGAGTTAGTGGGGCAGGGATGGTCTGTGCCTCCCGTGAACTGTCCTCAAGCCCAGGAAAGCAGGGCAGGGCAGTGGGAGCTCTGTAGAAGGCTGGGGAAGGCCCGAAGGGGATGAGCATGTGAAGAACGAGGGATGTGGGACCTGGGGATGGTACACAGAGAGCAACATCTTCAGTGGAGAGGGAGCTGGAGAAGATGCTGTGTGGAGTCTTTGCATCTCCAAGGTGCTCTCATCTTCTCCTTGCCTGTGGAAGCTGGATGAAGGCTGCAGCTATGGATGCTGGCTTTCCTGGCATTTTTGTAAACGGTATGTTTTGTCACTAGCTGCTCAGATACTGCAGTGTCCTCTGGCCATGTCTGGAAACATTCTGGGAGGAGGGCAGAGTATATTGCTAGGGCTTGTGCTCCTCATCTGCAGCCTCAAGGTGGTGGTCTCCTTGGAGCATCTTCCCTTGGCATGGGGAAGGCTGAGAATTTCTGACCTGCTCTTGCTCTGCAGTTGTAGTATCTGCATCCAAGGATGTCTGTTTTCCTGTATCCACTCCCCTAGCTCTTATCTACAAGGTCCCTACTGCACATAGCAGGGCATAAGGTGGCCTTTAGACATAAACAGAGCTGGATCAAAGTACAACCTACATCTCGGGAGTTAATATCTCTCTTTTGCTGCAGAAGAAGTTAAGATGCAGAGGGGCACAACTCCTCTGTCAAATTGACTCCATTTCTCCCTGAGGCTGATGTCCAATAGAGTCTGTGCCTCCTTGGCCACCATAAGACATTATTGTCTTTTTTAAGGTCCACATGTGCCTGGGGAAGTGGGATTTGGAGAAGTTCCTATATCACATCTGCTTGGCAGCAGCCACTTGAGGTAGTCTCTTGCTAACCCAAAGAATGTTTTGCTGCCTTATTGGAATTCTTGGAGGATATTTATTTTAGTTAAGTGAAACCCCAAAAGTATGTCAGCAGCTGCAGCACTGAGGGTCCAAGAAACACCTGCAGATTAAGGAATTTGGTAGGAAGTGGAAGAAAACCTTCACCATAGTTTTGTGGCACATACATGTGCATGTATACACATAAATAGGTATATCCCTGTGTGGTACAGGTGTGTACCTCGTGTGAAAGGGGAAGTACAGGAGGTGCAGCTATTACATTTATAGTTGTGCCTTCTTTACAAAGGGTTGCATTTGCTTCTCCCAAAGGAACGGGACTGTGTTGTCTCCAGACCCAAGGGCAGGCTCTGCAGCACCAGCAGTTCCCACACGAAGTTTCTGCAGTTCTGTTCGCCATGACCTTCCAGGCCACCAGGTGGACATGAGGCTCTAATGGGGTCCTGCCAGCTTCCTGCGATGAACCCTCACTTGCCAGGACTTGCACCAAGCTTCCTGGGATACTGAGCTGCTGCTCGGGATCCTGACCGCTTCTGATTCCTCGCTGTGCTGCTGGCAGGGTGGAATTGATGTCCAGTTTGGGACACTGGGCAGAGCCAAGCCCGTCACCATCCTCTGTGCCCTTGGCATACTGAGGGACTAAGTTGGACCCCACGCTCTAAAGGGGCTCTGTGTGAGCGAGGGGTGGGTTTGGAGTTGTCCATATTCACTCTGGTGGGAAGAGCCACCTCCTTCGCCCTTTCCATGTGGGAGCTGTGTCACTGCTTAAAGCTGGAAATAGCACCACATGGCCCCAGGGCAGGGCCAGCAGCCTGGCAGCAGGGCACTGGCTGGGCCTGAGCACCATCATGGGGCTTAGAGCTGCCTGGGGGCTGCTGGCATCCCCAGCCGGGCACGCTGCAGGGATGTAGGTGCTGGGCGCAGGAGGGGTCCCAGCAGCGGACGGCTGGACGACCATGCCAAGAGGAGGATCATGGAGCTGCGCAGGGCTTGGCTGAGCCTCTGCAAGATCAAGAAGGTGCTGGAGCTGGATGACATCCGGGTGACACCACAGGCCGTGTACCTCTTCCTCAAGAGGAAAAGAGTGGAGCCGGGGCCAGCGGCAGCTGGCTGGGATGGGGACCAGCCTTCGCCCCCCCTGCAGGGGCATGAGGCCGAGCCCCCCAGGCTGCTGGGCATCCGGCCCCCTGCAGTGCCCACTGGGGATCCCATGGGCAGCTGGGTGCCCTGCTCTGCTGGCAGCCAGCACGCCAAGGAGGGTATCCAGATGGTCAGCGTGGCCTCTCTCTGCAAGGACAGTGGGCAGCTCGGGGACACCCTGCCCATGGGGCTGGCCCCTGGGAATGGTAAGGCCTGGCCCCACTGGAGATCACCATGGCCACCCCCTAGCACTGCTGAGCTGGGGAAAGGGCCCTGTTCCCCTCAGGGAACCCCACAAGTGCCTCCTTTTGAGGTGTTTCTCTCTCTATCCCTTGCAGCTGATGACAGCTCCACAGGCACTCCCCTGGCTCCAAGGACTGCTCTGAGGGGCCTGGTCACCCCACTGCAGCCACTGCCCAGCCGAGGGCAGCTGGTCACACTCCCTGCCCGGAACCCAGCCCTGATGGTGAAAAAGAAAATGGTAGACAGGGCTAGCCTCCTGCAGTAAAAGGTAGGATGGCAGGATGGGAGAGCCCATGTGCATTTACACCATGTGGTGGGGCAGGCTGTTGGGGGTGAAAGGCTACCAAAATGCCCCCCAGCTTCTGCTAGCTGCACTTCCCAGCAATGCTTGACCCTGGCACTTGATGAATGTATCTGGAAAGCCCCTCTGGGGGGGATGAGGCCATGGGCATGCTGCCCACCTGCCTGAAGCCAGCACTCACTGCTGGCCATGAAGATGCCAGGCTCTGCCACGCTTGGCCTCCAATCTGCAGCTCACAAACCTCTCTTTAAGGCTTGGTGTCAGTACCAGCTCGGGAGGTTCTCCCAGCCACACAAGGACACCAGCAGCTGAGTGACTTTATGCCACACTAGGAGATTAATTGCTGTGGATACTCTTGGACAGAGTGACACAGCCAGGATGGCTACCCTCCAGTTGTCATAATCCCTAATGTGTACAGCCCTGCCTCACCCTACTACAAGAACCCCAGGACGTGTCCATGCATGCTTTGTCCCAGCAGGTCTCCTTGTCCTGGCGGCCATCCTGCCACCATGGTGAGCATGCAGCAGCCTGGCCAGCCCCATGGCCACGCCCAGCTCTGCTGGCAGCAGTGGTGACCATGAGCAAACCTCTGTGACCCAGCAGTCCCAAGGCCAGTCCCAGGCAGGTGCCATTGTGGCTGTGTGGCTGCCCCAATGCTCCACACTTAGCCCTTCAGAGCATCTCTAACCTCCAGAGATTTCACTGATGGGCAGTGCTGTTGCCACACAGAGGGTGGTAGGACACTGGTATCTGCCTTTCTAGCCATGGCATCCTGGGTACAAACCAGCTGTGAGTCAGGCTGTGCCTTCATCCATGACCCGGTCTCTGCTCAGACACAGCAAATGCCTTCTCCAGCCCCAAGAGCCCTTTCCAGCTACGTGAGAGGACATGGGTTGTTCAGCACCCTTTCCAGGAGAAAGGCTCCCCTGGGGTTCAAAACCAGCATGTGATCCCTCATGGGGAGCAGAACATCCCTTTGCTTCAGGGTGCAATACAAGAAATGGGAGGGTTGCAAAGCAAAATCCAGGAGATGCTGTTTCTGTCCCTGCAAACACAAGCCTGACATCAGTGTGGGCAGCCCCACTGCTGTCTAGCAGCACCCACACAGGATGGCTCAGCACGTGTTGACAGGACACAGGGCACTGGGGACTCTGATGGAGCAGCGGCCTAAGGGCTGGGTGGGTATGAAGTGCAGCTCATGATGAGGTCTAGAGGTCTGCAACAAGGTGATGGCTTTCTCTGAGAGCCTTTCTCTGAGCCTTGTAGAAGCACAGAATAAATGTTTGTCTTCTTAAACACCATTGAAGCTGATAATGTTTCACATTCCCTTCTCTCCTGCCTCCCACTACTCCAGGTCAAAGATGCCAGCACTCAGACTGCCCTGCCAAACCCTGCGGGTCCAGGAAATCACAGCCTTGCTTGGGGTGGACCAGTGCCCCACAGTGCTCCCAGCTGCCCCGCCCTGGCCGAGAAGCTGGACGCTGTGCAGACGGAGGTGCAGAAGCTGAGCCAGGCCCTGCACACGGTGCTGGAGCGGCAGTGCCGCCTGGAGCGCCAGCAGGAGCAGCAGCAGTGGCTGCAGCAGGAGGTGCTGATGATGCTGCAGCAGCTCAGCTCCACCGTGAGCCACGGTGCTGTGCCAGCCACCCAGCCCTGCGGCCCCTTCAGCAGCATGGCCGAGCTCTCGCCCACCGTGCCCAACTTCAGCCAGTTCAAGATGGAGCTGATCTGAGCTCCTGCAAGGCCTCTGTGCTCCAGCAGTGCTGTGCTTATGGTGGGATGGAGCTGGGAACAAAAACCATCTCTCACAGGCTGCCCAAGGATTACATGTGGCACCCAGTAGAGAAGGTCCCTGGTGCCTCATGTTCTCAGCTCTGCTGACTGGAAGGGGCAGCCTGGCACAAGAGGCTGGACAGTGGAAGACCTTGCTCCTCCTGTGCTGCTCATCCTGGCTGGCACTGGAGCTGGCTGGGGCCCATGGGCCTCAGCAGAAGGCACCTGTCTACAAGGAGAAGATGCAGCAAAGACAGACACAGCAGAGACGTGGGACTCCAAGGAAACAAGAGGCTTCCTTCTCATGAGGGTCATTGCCACGATGATCAATCCTGCCCTTCCTCCACAGAACCTTGTTCAGTAAAAATCTATGTTTCAGAACCAGTGTGGGATCAATATCTACATTTTCCTTACCCCTCTGCTGACCAGTGAACAGGTTGGATCTGTCTGGGCTGCTATCACCATGCATGGAACTGCACAGGGTGCAGAAACCCACGAGCTGAGACCAGCACTCCACATACGAGGGATGTTGTTGGAGTCTGACATCAGCTGCTGCCCCATTACTGAGCGTTACTGTACCCTCCTCACCCCACAGTCTCTTCAGATCTGGAGTCTGCTGTCCAGTATCTGGCAGGATATGGGCAGGACCATACCAGTAAGAGGTGCACCTGGGCAGGAGCTGATGAACTGGGCATTCATCTCTCCTCTAACTTGTCTTCCTGGGCAGGACACCCTCCTGGTTGTGATCTCCAGCAGCAAGGGCTGTCCCCAGAGCAGGCAGGTGGTGCAGAGCTGCTCAGGCGGAGCAGGGCATGATGCTGAGAACGCCCTTGCCTGAACCAGAAGGGTGCAGGGGAGGCTGATGTGCCCTCACTGAGCAGTGGAGTCCAGAAGGACCAGAGACTGGCCTTGCCGGCTGGGTGGAGAGGTCTGATGGGGGTGACCTTGGCTCATCACCCAGCAGTGAATCCCAAGAGGAGGCAGAGCATGTCCTTCCTCCATGTCAGCCAAGCAGGCTTTTTTCTGTGTGGGCACCACACTTTAGCACAACCAGGGCATCTACCAGTCCACACCTCGTGACACTCATGCCCTCTCTGTAATTCCCTTTTCCATAGTAGAGAGCAATGGCATCAGGGCCATTCTGGATGGTGTTCCTAGGGATAACTATGGCAGGGTTTGTGGAAGAGGAGCCAATGAGAAAGAGTCCTTGGCTGTTGGTGACCTTGCCCTGGAGGTTCAGCACCTTGTGCGCTCAGTTCCCGTTGCCATTGTAGAAGACCAGGTACTACCCATCCAGGTGAGCTGTTTGCCCACTGGTGTGATAGAGCTCCACAAACTCAGCAGTGTCCACTCCTGGGCTGTCAGCATTCACTTCATTGATCAGGAAGGTGTGCTCTGTTTCCTGGTCCCTGGGGGGTTTTATGAGATTCTGAGCAGCACCCTCAGGAAAGCAGAGGTACACAAGTACCAACAATCCAACGTGCCCGGTATCACCCACGGTGAAGGCTGGGACTTTTGTTACAGTCAAGTCTAGAGAGAGAGCCTGTCCTTCTCACAGAAACCAAGAGAGCACAGGAGGAAGCTGCCACAGGCTGTGCAGGACAGGAATGTGCAGCCTCTGACCTTGGTGCTCACTGGCGGAGGCACTGGCAGGGGCAGAGACCCTTCTTCAGGGAGTTCAGGTTTGCCAATCAAAACAACAATCCTACAAAAGCCTGACTGAGAAGGGTATGGCTTGAATGAGATTTCCCAGCTCAGGTTCGTTTAAAGTTGGGGGGAGGGGGTGGAAGGAGAGGAGAATTGTGTTAGGAAACATAGAACCACACCAGTGACATTTAACAGCCTTAAAGCCCCATAATTTTCCCTCTATGTTTCTTCAGAGGTTTATCAAGATGCAGTGGGGCAAAACCAGAAGATTGCAATGTTTGACACCCTGAGACTTGGGTGAACAATGGAAATTGTCGATGTCAGTGTTAATAGTTACTTCCCTGAGTCCAGTTTACTCCATGGAAATTAATACGAAATGGCACAAAGATGATAGTAACCATCTTCTTTATCAAGATGGTGGGGCAGGAGAGGACAGGTGGATTTCTGTCACATACATCAGAGCAGCTCCACTGACCCCCACACCAACCAACCCTACTGTGGCTCCGGCAGGTGCAGAGGCTACAGAATAGGCAGTGGGGAGGAACCAGCCATTTAAGATTTTTGGGAAGATAGTGGGATTTGTTTTCCCATTTCCAGAGCTTTTTCCCCAAACGCCTGCTGAATTTGGGTGACCTCCCTGCAGCCCTTCGCCAGTTGAGATCAAACTTGGGGAGGGTTCCAGCCCATGCAGTGGTACCAGCACAGCAAGGACCTGCTGCCTTTCTGTGCTGTGAGGCCACATCCACATGAGGGGGACTGACCAAGGATGTGTCCAACCCTCCAGCTGCTTAAAATCAGGGCTGCTGACCACAGCAGCCCCAAGAGGTGGACACTTGTGATCTTTTCTAGGTGAGTGCCAGCAGCAGTGGGATACGGCATCACGTCCTTCAGCTGTGGCTGCAAACACCCAGGCTGGCGAGCGAGCCTGTGGCCCCATTGTCCAGGGCACAGGAGTCTCCTCACCTACGTAAGGAATCCACAGTAACTCCGGAGAACGAAGCTGACAGCAACTCCACAAAAGAACAGGCCCCGATGAAGAGATGCCCCTGAGCCACCGTGCCTTGGAATGCCATCCCTGTCTGTTCTGCACCACAGCCCTTTGCGTGGCTGCTCTGGGTGGGGAAGCCCCCCCCACACCTTCTGCCTCCCCTTATGGACCCAGCCCAGCTCTATTCTCCCTTCCGGGTGCAGTTCATGTCCAGAATCACTGTGAACATCCCCTTTGGCAGGCTCTTGCTCCTGCCCAGTCTTCAAAGGAAAAGAAACTGGACCAAATTCTCTCTCCAAGCCCACCCCCACAAGGTGTCAAGTTTCCACCACCTCTCCCTCTTTCAGTTAAAGGCAGGAGGAAAGAGGAGGAACACAGAGGTTGTGCTCCTCTCCAGGGGCAGGCGTGGGACGGAAGAAAACCCACCAGAAATGGGAGAAACAGCAGGAGAAAAAATACACAAATCCCCCTAAGCTGGGTAGACTGGGAGAGCAGGGGCGGGACTCCCGAGGGGAGGGGGCAGCGGCCAAAGGGGATGAGAATGAATGAGGATGGGGAGGGGGACAGGGATGGGATGGGGACAGGGATGGGATGGAACGGGACGGAACAAGCTTCCGTAGCCTGGGAAGCAGCCCCCGGGGATCTCTCGGCCCCGCCGCCCCGCGCATTTACTGCCGCTCGCTGCCGCCGACGGGGCCTGTCCGAGGAGGAGGCAGTCAGTGGGGAGCCATTCATGGGCTCCATCCCCAAAGTGAGTTCACTCGTCCCCTTGTCCGGGGAGATCCCGCTCTGTCTTTTCCCAGCTCTTCTGCCAAAGTGGGGTGGATGCAGGGACGGACAGATGGCCGCACTCACATCCCAGAAAGCCATCTGCATCCTGGCTGTGTCCCCGGATACGTGGGCAGCAGGGCAAAAGCACCCTCTGCTCCACTCTGGTGAATTCCCACCTGCAGAGCTGCTTCCAGCTCTGGGGTCCCAGCATCAGAAGAACGTGGAGCTGCTGGAGTGAGTGCAGAGGAGGCCGTGGAGATGCTTGGAGGGTCCCTCTGCTCTGGAGCCAGGCGAGCTGGGGTNAACGTGGAGCTGCTGGAGTGAGTGCAGAGGAGGCCGTGGAGATGCTTGGAGGGTCCCTCTGCTCTGGAGCCAGGCTGGGAGAGCTGGGGTGTCCAGCCTGGAGAAGAGAAGGCTCTAAGAAGACCTTAGAGCCCCTTCCAGTGCCTAAAGGGGCTCCAAGAGAGCTGGAAAGGGATTTGGAACAAGGGCCTGGAGGGATGGGACAAGAGGGAATGGCTTTAAACTGAAAAAGGGGAGATTCAGATTGCATGTTAGGAAGAAATTCTTGGCTGTGAGGGTGGTGAGGCCCTGGCACAGGTTGCCCAGCGAAGCTGTGGCTGCTCCATCCCTGGAAAGTGTCCGGGTGTTGGACATGGCTTGGAGCAGCCTGGTCCAGTGGAAGGTGTCCATGCCAACAGAAGGCTTTTGGAACAAGATGGTCTTTAAGGCCCCTTCCAACCCAAACTATCCTGTGATTCTGTGATTTGTTGGATTAATAGACAAAGGGATGTTTACCAGTTTGATATTCTTTCCCTCAACCCACTGGACTCCCCAGTCAGAACTAGCACAGCTTCCTGGATGACATTGTGTCTGTCCTTGCACCAGCCTCAGAAGCTGAGCCAGGAGCTGGAGAGCTGCATGGTGGTGGCAGAAGTCTGTGCCCAGCCTGCCCCAGTGACAGTGGCAAAGCTTTCCCATGGGACTGTTCTCTGCAGCCTTCAGGAGCCACCGTGCTGTTTCTGCTGAGCAGGATCCAGTGCCCAGCCTGGTCTGGGTGCATAGGGAAGAGCAAACACCATTGCACAGCTCCCAGCATGTCTGGTCAGTGGGGAGCTTTAAGCCCCTCCAGATTGCACTGGGATCCCATTCCCTGGGAAACGGTAGGCCTGACCTTCTTCTTCCTCCCCATCAACTCTCAGGTCCTGCTCCCTTGGATGTGCTCATGGGGCTGCCCAGCCCCATCCCTGGCTCTCCACATGAGGAGATGTGTGTGGCTATTGCCTCACTCCACCGGACACTGGCACTTGGAGAGAGGAGGAGATCCTGTGGATCCCACTTGGGGCTGGACCTGGTGCCAAACACTCATTTGATGCAGCAGCTGCTCCCACTGCTATCCCAGATCTGACTCCTGCTCATGACTTGGCAGCTTGGTGTCTTCCTCTTCTAATTTGCTTCAGAGCAAGAGAAGCTCTGCCAGAGGGGCTGTGTCTGCCCCCAGTCTTGTCAGCTGTGCTGAGTGGACCTGTGCCCCCACAGCTTCTGTGTCTTCATGGGATCCAGTTACTCCCCTACAGTGCTTCTTGGAGTGTAAAATACTGCAAGGGCATCTGTCCCCAGGGAGGGAGGAGCAGGATGAGCTTTCCCAGTGACCCAGGTACAGACTCAGGCAGTGTGGAGTCTGCAGAGTGGTGCTGGGGCAGTTCCCATCCCAAACTTGACCAAAACAAACTCCCTGAGCATGTGGAGCTGAGTGCTGGCCCTGAGTGCTCTGTGGGACTTCTCCATGACAGGCTAGTGAAGTTAGTAATCCCCCTGAGAGGGTTTATTCAGTTGAACTACCACAATTTTGAGCCATTGTACTTATGTAATCATGAGGCTCTGGAATTACAGAGGGTGAAGGAAAGGAAACACCGTTACACAGAAGGGCCCTGACTCATCCCTTGCTGGATCCACACAGCGCCGTCAGAACTCAGTGACTCCCTGTCATGCCTGTGGTGCATCTCAGACCTGCTCTGGTTCCTGTGTGCTGCACTTGCTCCACCCACTCTCACTCTGTGCCAACAGACTCACATCCTGGTGGGGAGCTCCTGGACCCCCAGAAACCTGCTTCCTCTCACCTGTGCCTTCTCTACCCACACCATGACCCAGCAGCCTGTGGAGAGGCAGAGCCAGGTGGGATTTGGGGACAGATGAAATATCCTGTCACGAGGTGAAGGGAGCCTCTGTGGAGCCACCACCATGAGAGGCTGCTCATGCAATGAGCAGGGACTGGAGGGGGAGAGCTGGGCCTCCAGGCAGATCAGAGGTGATGGGCAGCACCTCCCATCCATGGTCACTGTGCTCAGGCACGTGGCTAATGCCAAAATTCCCTTTGTGTCCAGTCTGGCTGGGAGGTGGGTCTGCAGTGCAGGGCAGCTCTGGGCCATGAAGGCACCAGGAGGAAAGCTGTGGGTCTCACTGCTTTGGTGGGTCCATGTCTGCTGGGTGGGCTGGGCACAGTCATGGCTGTGCTCTCCAACCTCTAGGGCAAGCAGGAGTGTGGTGGGTTTGTGTTT
>WBMZ01005303.1:0-82387 GCA_013400975.1 Atrichornis clamosus | reverse complement strand
CAGGCTCAAACCATAACAGTAGCTGAGGGGTGATTACATGATGAGTATCTGCTCAGCTCTTGACAAGATATGGAAACCTGGAAAGGTGTCTCAGTTTCTGTAATTTAAAAGCCAGCCACCAGATACTGCATTTGCATATGCAGAAAATTCACAGCTTATCCAGCTGTGAAACTGGAACAGTAAAGAGTCCCATAAAACCATGCACTGGCTTCAGGTTCATGACATACACAACCAAATTTAAAGTGATTGTACACATATTTTTGCTATTTTAAGCATCAATACAGTGAAAACTGAAACAGAATATGAAGTATTAATACCTTAACTACATTTCAGCACACATTCTCCCTTTTTGTGCGGCATGGCCTCTGCTTGTGTTTGACTTTTTTGACCAGTAGTTGATAAATTGAAAAGGTATGTTCCATTCTGTGTAAATTTTAAAATATTTTTAAATTAAAAATTAAAAAGAGCTGAACTGTATTTTCAGTCAGACAGTTGTTTGTGACAGCCCAGCTGAAATGTTCACCACATAGGTTTTAAATATGTCCTTTTCTAATTCAAAATATGCTCAGCTGCTGCAGCTTGAGCTTCCCAAATATACTGTTATATTTGACCCTCTCATATAAAAATAGACTTTCTGAGAAAAGCAAATCTCAGATGAAAAATTTGTTTCCATATCACAGCACTAGCAGAATTCAGCTTCTTAATACCAAGGACTCAAGAAAGCATGGGTATTTGACATCAAATGCTTCAGCCATTTGTCTTTCTTAGGTGTACTTTTACCTCCTATCTCAAACTGTCTGTAAAATCACAAGTGACAGGCCACAGCAGGAATTCCCCAATGCAGTTACATCCTTGTTTGGTGTGGGGTTTTTTTTGTTTGGTTTTTTTTTCTGAAAAGAGGAGGGTCAGTTGCAGAGGGAGAATTAAAAATCTCAGATGGGATTTTTTAACTGTGGATGTTTATAGTTTCCACAAACCTCCTAGGATGCCAATACACAGAACAGCATTGTGCCAGCATTGTTCAGCAGCCTTCATTCAAATCCAAATTCAAAGACAGCTTTAGGGAACCTAGATCACCCATGGTACTTCAGGAAGAAAATGAAATTGAGACATTAAAATGAACTTAATCAGGACCATGGTGAGTATCTTTGCACCCAGATTTTCATTTGGAAGTTTAATATCTGTCCCAAGTATGCAGTCTGTGCCACCATTGCTGTCAGTATTCACTGGGAGCTTGAAGTAGGGCTAATTATTGCATCCTGGGGTCATTGTCTGAGAAATAGATCACTAATGAATCTCCATAACTGGAGGGATTTTTCACCAGAAGCATTCATGATGTGCCTGCTGAGTTATTGTCTTGTTCTCCTCTGCAGACTATTTTACCTGATAAAGTGTATTTTTAAAATGGGAAAAGGTAGATTGCAGCCTAATGGCTGGCATTTATCCTTGTGGTTTTTTTTTTTTTAATAAAAAAGCAGAAGCTGGTTAAAAAGAATTATATACCTCCATTGTAAAATGAAGCCTGTCAAAACCACCTGTTTTCCATCTTCAGTATCTGGATCTTCTCCCCAGCACTGGTCTGGTATGATTATTCTGGTTCCCTTGAGCTGGCAGTTTCTTGGGGGAACAAGTGAAAAATATTTTCTTGCCCTTTTATCGTCCTCAAACACAGACCTTGCCTGGAACTCAAAGTAGGTGGAATGAACTCACAGCCTGCAGTAACATTAACATGTGTTAGTTTCAGCAGCGCTGGGGCCAACGTCTCAGTAGGTGCTCTGGGATGTAAATAATATGGGTTGATTCTCTGTGACAACAATATGGGCTGATTCTCCTGTGGCTGCTTTTGTTAGTAAAAAAACCCAGCAAAACTAAGTGATCATGCAGTGGTCCTAAGGAACGGTAAGTGAAAAGGTATCTGGTTTTCCTGTGAGATGTATGGTAATATCTTCTTCTAACATGATGCAACGCTTTCATGCTGAATATAGCAACTAATGATTTGTGTCTGAGCAAGTAAAGGCTTAGCTGTGTGGAACTTGCCATTCAAAGAGTTTTGTATATATCAGAAACTCTGGATCCTGAGATACATTTTATATCATTGCAAGTCAGTGTTTTACATTTTCTGTCTTAAGATGCAAACACATTCTCACTAAACCATAGCTAGATGTCTGTGTTTCTTTCAAAGGAGTGTTGTTCCGCTCTTCCTAAGAAAAACTAATTCCTAATAGCAAAACTTATTTAAAATTTGATAATCACCTGTAGATGTCAAACCTCATCAGTGTTTTTAACAAATGAAAACGTGAGTATATTTATTCAAATAACATCCCTATTGCTCCTCAATTCTGTTACCATTCTATTTGTGTATGAGCAGCCATACTTTGATTTCCAAGTGTAGACTGGTAGGAATTTCACAGGAAAGCATTGCAAACATTTTATGAAATCACTGGGGTTTTTTATTGGCTGTGATTCCACTTAAAAGAACATCATACCATTTACCCACATCATGCAGGAAAAAGTACCAGGAAAATAACAAATTAAAATCACATTCACAATGTCTCTACGTTAAATCATCTTCAAGTACTGCATGCATCTGAAAGAAAGCTGGGGAGCATCTCTACTAGAAAATGCATGGCTAAGTTGAATTTCGCTCTGTGTGTGTGAAAGAGAAAGAGAGAAAACTGGCAATTTTTTAATGACAGTACTGAAACATTTTACTGACTCAGTGCATGAAGAAACAGTTATCTTGATAACATATATTCAGAACAGATACAGACAACTTTCAGATACATAAGACATTACATTTAGATCACAACAGCTAATTTCTAACAATGCTTATTCTAGCACAGTAAGCTTGGCAAAAAGATGTATTCAGCAGCACTGGCATGGTCTTTCTGGATGAAGGAGAGGTGCTGGGAGGGACCTAAGCCAATGTATGATACCAGAAACATAGACAGAGGAACTCCAAAGTGATTTTGTATATGATCTTATATTTTGTTTCATTCATTTTAAACACAATAGTAGCATTCATAATTAATATTGCAGTCTGATTTCATATGGCTTTCTCTACATATAAATGTTAGTTCACAAGGTCAACGGCAAACTAAATCATTTACCCTCCAAATGTGAAGGCCCTTTGACTATTTTTTTACTAACCAGTAAGGTCTTGGAGCTGTGAGGGAAAATGACTGCAGTGTCTAGCCAACAACCTTTCCATGTAAATAAAAACTAGTTATAAAACTAAAATACCTCATTTACCTGAGATTGAACAGACCAGTGATGCAAATAAAACAATGTAATGAAAGACAAAGAGATATTCAGAATCCAAACAATGAACCATGCTTCTCTTTGGTCTCTTGTTTCAGTGCTTCATCACGTGCTTGAGTGCTGAGGGGAGAAGTGTCTGAGACAATGCTTCTAACTTCCTATACATGAGCCAAAGGTGTCTGTGTCCCTTGTTGCCAGTACTGAGTGGGAAGGGAAATAGAAGGAGAGTGCCTTGCTCTTGAGTCTGTTCAGCACGGCTTAGGCACTTTGGGAGAGTAGAATGACTTGAGGAGAGGTCCACTACTCATGCAATGTGCCAAAAGTTATGCAAGGCAAAACCTAGCAAAACCTATCCAGTACCTGTGGTAGATCTTCTGTCATGTTTCATATGGAAAGAAAAGGAAAATGGTAACTGCCATCTCACACCTGGCTGAGCTCTCTGCTGTCCATGGAGGAAGGGCTGCTGCAGGTGTGGCAAGATGAGGTGCAGAAGTGAAGAGATGGCTGAGCTGGGAAGTTCCCACCATGAAAAAGACTCAGTAAACACTATTTAATAAACCTCCTTCCCTCCCCCTCCTACTTTGTGAGCCTGGAATGAGGCCTACCAGTCTCAGCACAGAGATCCTACAGCCCTCTTCAGGGATTCAACTGAGGTGTTCACACAGCTCAGGAGCTCAGCTCACAAGAGGAGTGTTTTTAATGGTCTAAGCCCAGGGATACCAGTTCCTGCTTAAAAAATTTGAGCACAGGCCACACAAGAGTCTGGCTGAGAACAGTCATTCAATGGCACAGCTATCTAAAACAGTACCAAACAGTCTTCCTTTCTTTCTCTTCTCCCTTTCTTCTCCAATTTCCTCACCTTCCACAGAGGTGTGCACAAATATGCACATCAAGCTGCCAGAGAGACTGTGAAAACAATCAGCAGTAGCATTCTGCAAGGAGGATGCTAGGCAGAAAATTCTGATCCCACGTAAGGAACAGTATTTCATTGGATGAAGAAGGGAGTCAATGATGGGGGTTAGGAAAAGGTCAGCAAGCAAGTGGTAGGAAAAAAAACCCAAAGTGCAATAAGCTTATTCTCTTGTTTTCTTGTTTGTTTGTTTGCAGTGGTCTCCAGCACAAGGCCAGGGGAATATATGAATGGACATGTTCATTTTAACACAGGCACATTTCTGCTAGTTCTATTTATGTATTACAGGACACAGGCCACAGAGATTAATCAGGGCATTTCAAAAGTATTGATGTCTGTATGTCAGTGTGATCCAGTTTGGGAGATTTAACTACCAAAGAGTGGCTGAAGCAAAGAACCAGCCTCTGCCTTTTAGTTCTCAGGGCTGTTGGATGCTCTGCAGCAGAGCATCAAAACAAGCTGCTGCCTTTTTGACAGGAGAGTTTTCAATTCTTTGAGATTTACTTAAATAGGCTCAAATTACTAGTTCCTGAATTTGCATGGGGTGAGTAGGACACTTCCTAGAAAATGGTACATTGTTCAACACTACCATGATATCCCCCAGCACTGATTCACAGAGTGTTGTGTGTCATTAAAAGTCTCAGGGAGACACTAATCATTCTTTAAATGAAAGTTAATGCAGAAAAAGTCCTACTGATGTTATCCAAATGAATAAAACCTGCTTTCTCTCTTCTCTGGGTAGCCCTTGACAGCTTGTACTTTAACAAACGCCTTGTTTGTAGATCCAGCCTGAAATAAGTTGCATCTTTATCAGCCTATTCTGACTTGTAGACCAGTCAAACTTCTTCAGCCTCCACCTTAGATTCTACAGAAACTTATGGCTGAAATTATTTGAGAAGAAGTAAGGACTATAACACCTGAATAAAAATTGTGTGAGGAGGGCATACAATATTTCTGCTCTTTCAAAATACTTTTTCCATATTATGACAGATACTACTGAAAGGTACAGAGCCCTCAAGCTCAATTCCTCAACCATAGTAAAGATTTCTTCTGCTTTCCTGAAAAGATGATAAATGTCTTCTAAAATTCCTTATTCAGGAAAATACAGAGATGTTTGCCTAAACTCAGTTCCATGGAATCAGTGCATCAAATAAAGTCCATTGAAGTAAAATGCTTAATCTAGGTACATAACGAAGTGTCTGAGATTATTCTCCTTTTTCTTGCCAGCAGAAAGAGTGTATTTGCATTCAAATATCTTCCATGTACTTAGGAAATCTTTGTTCTTCCCAGGACAGGGACAAGCAAAGCTAATTCTTCCAGACAAACCCTGATTCTCTTACAAGATTATGAGATTGAGATGGCATTATGCTCTCACAGAATCAACTACAGAGACCTAGCCAGGTGCAAAATTTCAGGATTAGCTGTTCAGATGACAAGTCAGATGCCCTATGAGGATCTGTGTTCAAAGGAAGTCTATCTCTGTATTGAATCTGTGTATGTATTACCAAGTCAACATCTCCCATAGAATTTGGTTTTCCTTATGCAGTTATATGATATCTGCAGTGCTTTATTGAGAAGCCCTCTGTACCTGTATCTGCAAAATGCAACAAAGAAAACAGCGAGAAAAAATTTTCTCCCACCCTGCTAGCATCAAGGGATACCACACACGACTGTAATATTAATTAGCTCCTGCACAGCACTGGAGAAGCATCCTTACTTTATGCCTTTATAGTAGGTAGAGACTGAAACCTACATTTTGCAGGTGAGGTGGAGAAGCTCATTTAGCATGATAGTAATTTAGTAATTTAGCATGACACATATCATGGATATTTATAGCTCTCCAGGGCCATGACTGACATTCAGGCCACCACACACTCCCACACATGGCAGAAAGAGGTGGGCAGGACACAGCCACGACAATATGCTGGAACCCGAATGTCCAACCTGCAAGCACTGCTGGGAATGGGATGGTTGAATATGGCAGAAAGAGGAAGATTATTTAAACAGAGCAGCAAATATTCTTGATCATTGGCTTCAGAGGGGTTGGGGAGGTCCTCTACCAGAGCACCATGCACTCTCCTATGGTTTCAGCTCTCCGTATGGCAAGTGCCTGACCAATTTGCTCACTCAGGGTAAACGTATGGCTAATTCCCAAAGTAACATGACTCTTGCTTAGATTCTGAGGCATTTAACTTCTACAGCATCTGAGGGCAGATGACTCACTTCTTCCACAGTTCTGAGTGATGTCAGCTGTGTAAGTCATGCATGATTTACTTTCCAAATGATCTTTTATTTATGTCATGGATGGAATTAAAACAGAAAAACTCTGTTTCCATGGGAGAACTGAGATATCCCTTCCAAGAGCAGATGTGCTCAACAAAAAATGGCTAGTGTGACCCAATCAACTAGAACATCATAATATGACTACTTACTATCAATAATAAAAATAAGAGAATTTTAAAAAATTAAAGAGGCCACTGTTCATACTTAGTGAACTCTCCTTCTTGCATTGGATGGAAATGAGATTGTTCCTTTTCTAAGCTTGATGTGCAGTTGCCTTATTTAACATACATAGTACTATGGCTTATAATAAAAGTTGTGTAGTCTGCAGCTTTTTAATCTTTACATCCATTCAGAGGCATCTACTGGATGTGACTATGTACAAAAAAAGGAATGAATGAGTCTTGGGGTGGAGGAAAGGGAAAGAGGCAGTCAGAAAGGAATGGGAAGCGAAGGGGCTCCTAGTGAGCAGTAGAGGGCAGAGGTGGGGAGGACTGCATGATGAATGGCAAGATTGTAAATCCCCATTGGGCAAAAGAGAAATCCTTTGCAGTACTGTTTATGCCCATCTAACAGTCTGCAGCTATTACTTCTTGAACATGTCCTGCAGGGGCCCTGGTAAGTATTTGATGACTGTGTCTAGAATGCTCTCTTCCTCTTCCTCCTCCTCATCCCCACAGCCAGGAGGGATCGCCTTCTTTGGGCGTGTCAGACTCCCTTCAGCATTAGCTTCCAGTGCAGCTTGGGCCTCTGCTTCCTTTTCTTCCTTCTTCTTTATCCCATACTGCAGGGGAGAGATAACACATTGTCAGTCATCTGCTGAACAGGATGGCTGATGAAGCCAGCCATTGCACCTGGTGCCTCATATTCTGCAGTAGGAACATCACTGTTAATATTCTCATTTTGCTCTTTTACACAGACACCAAAATTATCCATCCTAACAACCTCCCCCTAAGTATAGCCCAGTGAAGGGACAGCCTTCACAAGCAAGGTGGTCAAGTGCTCAGATCACTCAGAAACAAGCACAGGAGAGAAACTGGGACTATGCAGCCTTGGGTTGAGTAAAGAGAATATAAGCTCTGTGTTAGTAAAGTGTTAGGGTGACATTCTACTGGTGTTGATCCTCCTCTTTTCTGCTAACAAGTCTAATGCTAAAGTTCATCATCTGCAATGATTCTGAAATTTCATCTGTAGCATTTTATAGTTAGGTTTTATGGATGTAGCCAAACTTCAGCGAAAAAACAATTATCAACAAGAGAAAGCAAACACGACAGGACAGACAGGACAGCAGTGAAGACAATAGTTTTACTTATTCTAATGTGGTACATATCTTATGCCACTTCATCCATGTTCTCTTTGTATAAGTGGGAAGAAAGCCTTCTTTGTGAAAATAAACCTTAATTGAGAAAATCACCTGACATACTATTTGAAGAGAAACACTCTTAAACATGTGAGTAAAGTGGGTACTTGAAATTTGCTACTCCCACTAAGAATTAGAGGCACACCACTAAGACAATACATGAGGAATCTCATTTTATTATTTTCTATAGAAGAGGCTAGATTTAATAGAGGACCAAACATATGCCGTTATTTCCATAAGTGTTTGCACTGTTTCAGAGACTAAGGTGACAGACAACTAAAAAAAACCAAGAACTCAAACTGTCACATGCAAATCTAGAACAAGAAGTATAGCTGCAAGTTACCGTCTGTATTATTGAATCATAGAATGGTTTGTGCTGGAAGGTACATTTAAAGACCATCTAGTCCAACCACCCTGCAACGAGTAGGAACATCTTCAACTAGGTCAGATTGCTCAGAGACCTTCTCTGTTTATTCAGACTAATTCAAATTTCCCAGATTGTTTCCCCTTTTTTTGGTGATAAATGGAGGTTAAACTTTCTTGGTACTGTGATCATGATGCAAACTCAGAAGGTGTCCCATTTCTCAGTGCCCAGCTGTCCTTCAAAGAGGCCAGCTGTACATTCCAAAGATGCTTCTGGTCCCCAGGCTCACAGCTCCCTTGCTGGCAGCAACATTCTTCTGCTCAGCCTTTTTACCTTCTGAAAAGCCATCTTCATGGCTGCTCACAGCTCCTCAGCCACCAGTCACCTCACAAGCACCTGCACAATTGCTTACAATTCATTTTGCGTGAATAAGCTTGAAAGGAACATTGAAAAGAAAATTACATATGATTTCAAAAACATCAAAGAATTATGTTGGTACCATGTACTCAAGTACATTTTCAAGTGTCAATAAAATGGTACTGCTGAATGGGCGTGAAGTAGATGCTATTTTCATTATTTTTTTCTTTTTATTTTTTCAACTAAGAATAGTACAAATTGTTTACCAGTAAAGCCAAAAATGCACTGCTGCTTTCATGATTTTCTGATTTCAAAGGGCTGTTGGATTTGACTTTTCCTCCTAAACATTTCTGAGCAAAGGCATTATTTTTTATTTCTTTTTCCATCATCATTAATATTTAGGATGACAGCCTGCAAAGTTGAAAACGGTAGCTTCAAAACACTCTAGTTCTCTAAATCAATTTGTTCAAGCCAAAATGATCATCAAGGATATTTGTCTTATGATTTTTATACCTACTGGGTGCCGGTCACGCCAGATTTCATGGGAGAGATGGTAAAGACAAATGATGTCTCCATTCACATCTGAGACAAAGGAAGAGCGTGATCCCCTGGTAGTTACAGGACTGTACACTACAAAGGAGAATCAGCACAGGACCAGCTACCACGCAGGGGGAATGACATGCAGTGCCAGGCTAAGGTCAGTCTGTATGGGTGTGTTACACGCACTGTCTCTCTCAAGCCACAGCAGGATGTCTCTAGGTGATTCCCAGTGTAATTTACACACAGATTGTGCCTTTCTTCGCCGGCTAGAGGAGAAGAGTAGTGGAGACATCACAAATCATACTAACACAGAGCTACCCTGCAAGCTTTCAAACCCTCCATCTCAAAACAAGTATCAGCTCAAGACACGTGGATCCCCTAGCTCATGAACTTGCTGAACAAACATCCAGGCCACAGGAAAGAGCAGAACAAAGCCAACCACTCAAGCACAACTGTGCGCTAGGACAGAGAAGCTCACAGGTTATATGCAGGAATTAGCACTGTACTTATCAGCCTGTCCCGACACCTGTCCTCAGGAAGACTCTTCTGATTGTCATCAGAGAATAGCACAGTCCTAGACAGACTTTAGGTCTTACAGGCTATAGCCAGTCTTACGAGGCAGCTGCAGAGTGGGGTAATATATTGCCTGGAAAGAGATTTCTGCCTGTAAATGGGGTCTAAGGACAAGCAGATTCTACTGTTCCAGCTTACTGGCACAAATGCCAATACAGAAATTATTTTTTCTTGGCTTTGACCTGTAGCAATGCTACAACATGTAGAAACAAGAAATTTTCTGCAGTACATACAAACATTCAAATACTAATTTATTTCAGACAAAAGTATTATCCTTTTGGAGAAAGATGACATTACATCAAAAGCAATTTAAAGGACCCGTTATGAGAATTCTGTATTACCATTCAAATTTGGTGATATTTTGTAATGCTTTACATTTATAAAAATGTAAGCTGTGAAGATTCATAGGGGAATAAAACTGCATACTTTAGGTTTGAAATTGTTTCAGAGGAAAAAAATTATAGAAAGGAAAATCTTAATGCGAGCAAAATTTTAAAACTGTCTTCACAAGAAATCATTTAGGTGAACTCATCAAATAATTTTTAAAAATATGACTAAAAATAATATTTCTGGTGCTCTGGCTTTCCTGAGGACACGAAATACTGCATTACTTCCAAAAATTTTGAAGGGTGAGAATAATTTCCTTTTTATTTAAGGTTCAACCCCACAAAATTTAATATCAGAAGTTGTATTTGTATCATTATCTGCTTGGCCTTCACTCATGTATTCAGGTCTTCTACCACATGCAGAATTACAGACCTATCCCAGCATAACATTTTTAGTATGTGTACCACCTTGCCACTCCAAAAGTCACTACTGTGCTGCCACACGGGATTGCTTTCACTGGGTCATGTTAGCGAAATACGGGCAAGGCTGGAGTCCTCAGTCATCGTGTGGAAAGAGTAACGAAAAAATACCTTGCCCCTGGGCTTAACACACACTCTCTCTTTGTAAGGAAAAGACCATACCAGCATACTAACAATGCTGCCATCCACTTCCTCCCCATCTTTTTTCTTCCCCATTCCTCCTGCTTTTCTCAAGAAGTTAAAGCAGGTGCATGAACTAGAACCATGCTGGAAATTTGATCTGACTCTAATGACAGTAGGAGTGTCAAGCAGTGGAGGACTGTTGAGACAAAGGCACCTGCAGCTAAAATGTCAACCCTCCATAAATATAGTTACAATTTCTTATGACAAGATAACTGTTGCTACTAAAAATGAATATATTCATCTAGCAAATATCTAGGTCATGGAATGAATAAACAGTAATATCACAGTTAAGACACTTGCAGAAGTAGCTGCATATCTGTGGGTCAAGTGTGGAACTGCCTCTGCAGGAAGACAGCTGCAATCAATGTGCGAGTGGTTTTCTTTGAATCAGATTTGGAACTGCCTGCTTAGAAACAAGAAGTGATTTATCTGAAGAAGCTAAAGAAATAAAAGAGGAGTTTTTTTGGGGCATATGAAGACAACTCAAAGACTGTATGGTGGGACCAGAGAACTCAAGAAACAACTCTTCCTCCCACAGTGCTCTGAGAGCCTGAAACTGATCTTCAGTCCAAATATTACTGCACATGAAATAATACTGCATGAAATAATACTGTATATCAGATAACACTGAGTTTTAGTTTCTGGGAAGAGGTTGGCATATGAGTTATACTGGCTATGTCTCTCTTCAGGGAATTTTTCTGCTCAGTGGTTTTGCGTAGCTGCAGGTGGTACTGGAATTACATCTGAACAGATGCGGCTGTTACAGCTATCTTTGGAATTACTATTTATTTACTAGCTAAGGTTTGAAAAGCTACTGAAAGATTTAAATGCTTCTTTCTTATCTTGCTTTATATGCCAATTATGGGACTCTATTCCTAACTACCCTTCACAATTCAAATTTTTGGCATCATGTCTCACCTGACTCTTTATGAAATGCCTTCAAAAAAAATCTGGAAAACTGCAAAGGTGCAACTACTGCAAAAAGATTTATCTTTCATCTGTCCTTTGTGCTTTATTAATCAAGAGTGCAATGTTCTTTTTTTCTCTTCCATTACCAAAGAGAACATCAGCCCAATTTAGATCTTTCCATCATAAACTCATGGAATTTTCTGTCAGGAATACATGTAGGACTGAAACAAACTGAGAACAATAGGAAGAGTTTAGCACTGACCATGGGTCCCACAACAGTGAGAGTCTAGGGTAGCAAAAAAGACCCCTTTTTTTTGGTTTATACAAACCTGAAGTCTTTCTACATTATTTCTTTGGTCTCTCTACAAGTGAACAGGCTGTCAAACACACCTTTGGCTTTAAGTTTCAGGTGAAGATGAGGCAGTTTTGAGTCAAAGACTTAGGACAGTATTTGCCATTGTGAAGGACTGTGGTCTGGTTTCGGTTTTTTTTACCAATGCTGCAGTATTGGTTACAGATCTTCCTGCAGTAAGAGTGCTACTGTGTGTTTTTATGGCAAGGGAAACAGCATATTTTTCTTCCCCTACATCTGTTACTCCAACCTGAGTTGGGCATGTGGCAGAATGAGAGAAGGATTTTCTACAGGAAGTAAGAGTGCTGAAACGCAAAGCCCTGAGTACACTGCTCTCACTGCTGTTCAAAGCACAGAGCCTACTTTGGTGTAGATCTGGCACAAAAATATGCCTTGACTTTCCTTACTCCTCATATCTGCTCATTTCATTTTGTGTTAAATTTGGCTCTTTTTGCTTGTTTGCTTTTGTTGGTCTACTTGTCTTTCCAATCACTTCATTTATCCCTGGCTTGATTTAGAGGATTAGTCCCCAGAAAATTTGTGGGGAAGCCTTTTAACAGATATGAAAGGAGGACACTCTCTTTGTCTCTCAATTAACCCATTTAAGTGCAAGGTCTGCACGCACTGTTAGAATTACAGTGTTAGCTTCCTGTTTCAGGCAACTCAGACGTGCTGACCCTGGATAATCTCTGTGCTTTGTCAGGGGCACTGAACAAAGAATCTCAAACTGCCACATGGGCAACCATGCGAATTTCAAGCTCTTGGTAGGGAATGACAGGTATGAGAGAGAATAGTGGGTGTCTCAATCCCTGCCATGATATGGGGGTGTGTGGGGAGTGTGGGGGGGTTGGGTCTGTGTGGAGCGAGTGTAAGTGTGGGTGTTTTCTTGTCTCCACATGCTGCTGCATAGCTCTGCTGACCCTGTCAATGTGTTAGTGGAAGACAGCTGATTAATAATGGAAAAGAACACGGCAAAGTCTGGAAACTGCAGTCCTAAATTACATTGTTCAATTGCGTGTGAGCCAAACAGGAGCACAGCTCAGGAGAGAGGTGGCAGAGAGAAAGAAAGGAGAACAATTAAACTTTGGGTAGAGGACACCTGAGATGCAAAGGCAGGGACTCATGTCTCCTGGAAAAGATGTTCCCAAACCATCTCCTTGGGGGCCATCAGAGTTTTTCAGCCAGCTTTCCAGCAGCAGTTATTTGTGGACATGGCTCATGTCCTTTGAGTCCTTTACCTCACCCAAGGTTCCATCTCCCCGTAAGTTCCCTGTGGCTACACATGCCTTGCTACTCTGTGCTAGCTCAGTGAAAATCATGCATGACCTGTCCTGTTTCAGGTCTTCCAGTAAGCTCTTCAGTCTTATCCTCCCACCCCCTTCTCTCTCAGGGGGCTCCCATGGCAGTAACACAGAGGCCGACAGTTTTCCTCTTGCACCACAAACACAGATCAGTTGCAGACATGGATTTCTGGACACATCTGATCTTTATCTGCCTCCCATCAGCATCTTCTTCTGGTGACACTGGGTGAATTTGGAAGTCATTTCCTTTTCCCCTATGCAACATTGGTGCCTGAGAACCACACCCCTGGTTTCCACTCTAAATAGCTGTGAGATTGCAACTAATTCCTATGGGAATACTCAGTGCCCTAAGCATCCAAGAATAGTGCTACCCTAAACAATAGATATGAAATTTGCTTTTCTGCTGCTCCACAACAGATAGAGCACAAGATAAAGCACTGCTCTCTTGAGGAGATCTATCTGTACTCAACAAGCCTTGTTTCTTCACTTGGATTGAAAACAACATCACATCTGTCCACTGCTTCTGTTTAAGTGAAAAACAGGACTGCGTCATGTTCCTCGTTGCAGAGGCCACTCTCAATTTTCTGCAAACTGAGATCAAGGGGAATCTTTTCATTGGTTTCAGTGGAGACAGGACCAGACAAATATGGTTAAAAGAAAGAAATATTAGGATTATAGAATAGCTTGTGTTGGAAGGGACCTTTAAAATAATCTCATTCCAAAACCCTGATAGGCAGGGACACCTTCCACTAGACAGTTTGCTAGGAGTCCTATCCAGCCTGTCTCTACAGGAGCAGTGCTCCAGCCCTCTGATCACCTTGTGACCCTCCTCTGGACTTGCTTCAACAAGTCCATATCCTTCTTACGTTGAAGATCCCAGAGCTGGACACAGTTCTCCAGATGGGTCTCATGAAAGCACGAGAGGGCTAGAATCACTTCACTAGATCTGCTGGCCACACTGCTTTTGATGTAGTCCAGGATAGGGTGGCTTTCCAGACTGTAAGAGCACATTCTCAAGCCATGTCAAAGTTCTCATCCACTCTCAAGTCCTTCTCCTCAGGGCGGCTCTCAATCCCTTCTCTGCCTAGTCTGTATTTGAGCTTGGGATTGCCCCGACCCAGGTGCAGGACCTTACACTTGGACTTATTGTTTGTGGTTTGCATAGATCCATCTCTTAAGCCAGGGGTCCTGGATGGCATCCCTTCCCTCCAGTGTGTTTACTGCCCTACACAGCTTGGTGTTGTGGGAAAACTTGCTGATGGTTCCCTTGATCCCACTGGCCATGCCACTGACAAAGATGTTAAACAGTGCCAGTTCCAACACCGAACCCTGAGGACACCACTTGTCACAGGTGTCCACGTAGACATCGAGTCTTTTACCCTAGAAGACAAGGGGGCTGATGTGCATGTCTCAAATCTGGATAGCCAGATAGCTGTGGAGCCAACTATGAATTGTTACCAATAACAGCCAGGAATTGTAGGTAATATCAAGCCATGGGAAAGAGCAGGATGTGTTGGAGATGGGGGCCATGTGGAGACAGGGCA
The DNA here is from genome assembly GCA_013400975.1 of Atrichornis clamosus. Lineage (NCBI taxonomy): Eukaryota > Metazoa > Chordata > Aves > Passeriformes > Menuridae > Atrichornis > Atrichornis clamosus. Next base: position 67,647 of record WBMZ01005303.1, on the reverse strand, counting down.
GAACTTTTCCTTTTCTTCCTTCCTTTCTTTCTTCCTTCCTTTCTTTCTTCCTTCCTTTCTTCCTTCCTTTCTTCCTTTCTTTTTCTTTCTTCCTTTCTTCCTTTCTTCTTTCCTTTCTTCTTTCTTCTTTCTTTTCTTTCTCTTTCTCGCTTTCTTTTTCTTCCTCCCTTTCTCTCTTTCTCTCTCTCTCCCTCCTTCCCTCCTTCCTTCGTTCCTTCCTTCCTTCCTTGCTTCCTTCCTTTTCGTCTTAACCCTTTATCCAGAACACACTACCATATGCTTATATAGGATATCAGGGACTAACTTATACCAATTTCCATGCCATGTGTGTAATTTACTAATAAAACTTTATGAGTTTTTGTGGACCCTCTCAGTTTTGTTGTTTCTTTGCAGCACAAACATTTACAAATCTTGGGTGCTCCCTCCCCCTTAAGGGTGGGGTATCACACCACAGCTCTTTGACTGTGTCCATCCAGCCAATTTCTTATCCACCAAGTGGTCCAGCTATCAAATCCATGTCTCTCCAGTTTAGAGGACCTGCTCCACAATCTTGCTGGGCAGCTTTGTTGGGATTCATTGCTCCTGAGCTTGAAGGAGGTGATTCTTGTACATTAAACAGATTTTTTGGGCTCCTATTTGCTCCAGGATTTATCCCATGATATTCCACCAAGCAGATCTCTGAAGAGGCCAAAGTCTGCTCTCCTGACTTCCAGTTACAGAGGCCATGCATCACATCTCTATGATGCCAATAAGGTTATAGCCCTGCAGGCATGTGCACATCTCTAACTCCTCTTGTTTTGTCCCCATGCTGCATTTGTTGGCATCGAGGCAGAAAGAAAACGTTTTAGCTTGATCTGCTGTGGACGCTGACTCTGCTGAGGCAAACTGGCCACTCTGCTCACTGCCTGAGTCCCTGGACTATGCTAGGTTGTCCCAGTCAAATGCTTTTTCCCCCCATTACCACGTTCAGGTGGTGTGAACTAGAATTTGTGAACAAATTTGCTACACTTCGAAGCCAAGACTCTGAGAAAGAGCAGACATAGATATCACATACCATGAATTTTTCAGAATACGCAGCAGAAAATATGTTTTAGTTTTCTCTGTGTTTACAAATATGGTAATTTTCTTCCTTTTGTGTATGCAATTTCCATATTAAAACCATGCCTTACTGTAATATGGTCAACCTCAGTGAAAGGGAAAGAGGTATTGAAAGCTTCAGGAATGGAGATAATTAAAGTACTGCTGACTACAAAAGTCTTCCACCTTGTAATCAGAGAAGAAATCTCCAGGGTAAGCAGAGAGTATCTGACTCATGAAGAAGAGCATAGGATCAGAGGCTCTAAAATACTGATTTTAGGTACCTGGAGGGTTGACTGAAATCAGTGCACTGGCTCATGACCACAGGGCCCAAGATAAGTACAGTACATACTGTACTCTTAAGCCTGTTAGGTCTTGTGGAAAATCTCTCCCCCGGAATCCAACTTGCAGCTTCAGTTAAGAAAATCTGGGTCAATTCTATTCTTCAAAGCAGCTAAAACAGCATAAGAAGAAAGAAAAGCTACATATTCCACAGTAATAATCACAGTTTAATTGCTCATAGGTTACAGTGAAAGTTTAATTTTGCTCCATGATCACCAGGATGGGTTCAAGCTGCAAAAGGTTCCCATGGGGACAGAGGCATTTTCCAGGGATGCAGAGCAGGTGTACTCACAGCCAAAGTGGGTTATGTGTTTCCAAAATCTGCATTTAGTTTTCTACAAGAAAAACTTCCCAGAAGTCAATGGCAGGGTCTTTGAAATGCACAAATGCAGTCGCTTGTGTAAGTTTAGGAGAATTTATCTTATGGCTACTTATCTGACAGCATAAATAAATCCATAGCATATAACTTTCTTTATGTGTGTACTGTGTAAGATCAGAAAAATGAGTATAAGCTCCTCGTCCTTCTTCCTGCCTCCTGCATTCTTTTTCTTTGCCAAATGATAGCCTTTCTTTAGAAAGCTTTTGTTTCTTTATTTCCCCAGGATACTGCAGTAATTTAGATTAGAAACAACTACTTCTTTTCCATAGCCTGTGTTTACCATATGTGACAGCTCTTTTTTGTTGTCTTTTTTTTGGCTGGTTTAGGGGGTTTGGGGTCTATTTTTATTTTTGCATTATTTAATTTTATTTTGAAAGCTCTAGTCCTGTCAGTATGTTTTTACAAGAACCTTATACAAGTGCTCCAGAAGATAAGGAGTGGTTCACTGCAGGATGAGGAGTAATTTTTTTTCTTAAAGTGCAAAGCATGATGAAGATCCAGATAACTGCCAAAAGAAATACAGTTTGCCCTCTCCAGGGGAAAAGGGAACTCACTGTTTGCTCATGGGGCTTAAAAATTTATTACCATCCTTCATTGCTAGGTTTGTTTTTGGTAGGGTTCAGCATTTCATTGCCTTACTGACCATAAGCACTTTGGGAGATTGGAGCGTGAAGCCAGCTGAAAATTCAGAGGGTGAACCCTAAATGGCTGACTCATTTAAAATTCAGCTCTCAATAGGTAAATTATGTGAGCTCTCTGCATGTCATCTCTGCAAATCTCTGGGAAGCCATGAAAGGCATTTAAAAAACAGTTTCTGCCTGCCAGTTTTGTTTCTAGCATGTTGATTCATTTCTCTGTGCACATATCAGCTCTGATTATTATGAAACTTTAGGTACTCGTTGGCATTTTGTAGCACACTAAAAAGTGCTCTTGAACATGTAGGACTGTGTTACCAGCAAAATGGTAAGTCACAGAGCTCATCACAGCAGAGCAAGTAGGAACTTAGAAAGGATCCTGGAAGCAGAATCCTTGTACATAATTGAAAGCATGCTCCAAGCAAATTTATGTTCCCTACTATGGTTTAGCACTGGGAGGGACAGTTGCATTTAATTGTAGTCTTCTATCAGGACAATAAACTGCCTCAAACTTTTTCAATAAGAATTTTTTTTTCTTTCAGTAACCTACACCAAAGTTTTAAGTGCTAACTTTGTTGACAGCACAAGATAATGTAATTCAGCAATAGTAAGAGATCAGGAAAGATTAGTTAGGTGATTATCTTTAGTCCTTGCTTTGGGACTATTTAATTGTTGTCATCAATTTCTTGGGGATTCTTCTCCGTGGAATAAATCCTGCCATTGCAGTTAGGATCTAATTAGCACACCCACCCTGCCAGTACATCTGTGGAGACCAAGGCATTGTCACAAGCTCTGAGCCAAGGCTCAGGAAAATCAAAGCTAGCTAATAAATTACTTTCAAACCTTTGACATACTCTTCCCTCTGAAGTACAAAAAGTACTTCTCAATCCCATTAACTGGCAAAAGAGATGAGAATCTGACATCAAAATGCTTTAAAAATAAGAAAACTTTTGACATTCAAAAAGAGCAAGTAGAAAATTATGAGTGTTTATTCATATGCCGTAGCTCTTCAGAGGGACATGAAAAAATGAAGGGCAAGTCACTTCTTTTTCTCTAGCCATTTTTGAACTGGCACACCAAGCCTCTTTCTTACATAATTCTAAGCAGTTTCCTTGCTTCCCAAGAGACAGGGGAAGACATGTTTGTAATGGAAAATATCTGGTTCATCTTAACGATCCAACCAAAGAGCAGTAATGGTGTTACAGTGGGAGCTTCTCTCAGGCTATACAGTGCTGCAAGGCTGGGTTGCTATGTCAAATCTGGAGAACTGTTTACACCTGTAAACAGCCATGGCATTAAAAAATCTCAGACCATTGTAACAGCAATCAACCAGCTTGGGCTGATAGTTCAAAACCCAGTCTAGAGATGATGTGTATGTTTCTCCTTTCCTCTACATGGAATCAGTTATTGACCTTTTCTCATCCTTTCTCTTGGCTGGTCATGGTCAGAGAACAAATGTTTTGTATTGTCAGTGATATGTGAGCAGGGGCAGATCCCATGGAGCTCACAGCCCACACCAAGCCAAGAGCTGTACGGCACGAGGGAGAGACAAACCTTGTGTAGAAGAGCTTGCTGTCTCTACTGCACATTCCTCATAGGCATGCCTTTGCTTTATGGCAACAAGACAAAGGCATTTAATTTCCTACCAGCTTCAATTTACTGAAGTAACAAAAAGAGCCTTTTCAGGGGAGGCCAATAATAGATTTCTAAGGTTATCGAGGCCTTGACTCTGGGTCGGCAGTTTTTCTTGCCCTCTCCGTATATGCAGGATAGCAGAGCAATTCAGACAGGAGGGTATGGAACAGCTGAAGTGTTAACCTCTTGCTGCATGGAATCATTCATCCTCCAGACAATGAGTCAAGACAAAAGTTACTAGCTCATTTTCTTTCTTTTTCTTGATCTAATTGGGTGGGGTTTTTCTGACACAGTAATGAATGGGATCTTTTTCAGCAGCATGTTGGCTTTTTGTTGTGCCAATGTCAAAAAGCAGCAGGTCAAAGCACTGATGTGGGCTAATTGATACCCAGCCATGCTCATGTTATCCTCCTCAAGTTAGGAAAAGGGAAGCTAGCTCTCTATTTTTTTTTTTCATCTTCTCTGAGCATTTTGACATCACGAGACTTCCAGTAGCTGGGTGCAGGGTGTGGGAGGCAGGGGAGGAGGGCAGAGAGAGACCTTAAATCACACCTTGGATAGCATCAAGTGGCAAGGAGCATTGGAAGGAAACACATCAGTAATTGAGCCTGCACATAAACATGATCACACACATCAACATGCGCAGCTGATTATGCTGTTCTGTGCCCAGACCACCATTTAGTACCTTCCCATAACAAAATATCTGTGCATGCCTAGCAAAGCCATGAACCAGTAGGAATCCTATCATTTTAGAAAATTGCATTGCTTCAGGCCACTAATGAACAGTTATTCTTCAAACGTAAAAAAAAGAGTAATTAAAAAGATCAAGAATACACTTGACTACCTTTTTTTGGATCACATGAACTTTTTTGCATCAGTTGGTTGGGGTTTTTTGGCCAAAGTCTCAGCCTTTTTGGTAAGGGCCCGAGTTATCCAAATTGCTGCTAAAACCTGGAATCTTTTCATGTAATAGCTTTTGCTGAGAAGCTGAGAGAAAAGCACTTTCAAATCTCAGGTTTTGCTGCCACAAGAGAAATCCTGTGTTAGTGGAAGTGTGTCTTTTACTAACATTAGAGTACTTAAAAAATTACTACCATGCATGTACACACAGAGAAGCTACCACAAACGCTGTGACAAAATCAAGAACTTTGATACTGAGAGAAGGAATACTGTTGCCTTTGAAAATCATGTAAAAGAATGGGCTCTATGTGTGCAGAACAGAGAAACCACCAGCAAGCACCAAGGCAAAACAAATGGAAAAAGTAGAAACACTTATTTGTGTCTGAGCTGGCTGGGTTGCAAGAGTGAATGGAGATGTTGTTTCATGCCCACTGATAGACAGGTCCTGGCACCATGTCACCAGGTCAAGCAAGTATCTACCCTGTGATTACCTTTCAGATCTTGCCTAGTAGATGCTGATGTGTGTGGCCCAGGTACTAATTGCTCTTGACCTGGTGTGCTTTGAGGGTAGAAATCCATCATCTGCAGGATTTTTGTCAAAGGGATTTGTAGAGTGTGGGAGGATAGGAAGTTTGCACATTGGCAAAAAACTTGTGTGCAGATTTTTAAGTTGGGCACAAGCTTCTAATTCTGGAGTACTTTCAAAGAGAGTGGGAAATGCGTGTGTTTCTTTGCTGATGGAAAATCTCCCTTTTATTTCTACATTCATACATTCTGGGCATCCTTACTGGTAACAGCTTGCCTGTCACTTTCCCGATGTGGCAGGTTCCTCAGCCCCAGTTCCTGCTCTTGTTTGACTTGGTTCTCACCACAAAAAGAAACTAGCCCCTCCCACATGTGTGTCAGGAGAAAAAAGGCATAAGCCTTAGAGACACTCACTCTCTGATTGTCTGAAAACAAGGACAACTCACTGACACAGCATAATCATAGCTGGCTCTAAAAGCACCTGCTTGCTCTCTAGACTGCCCATCAATATTCTATCACACACCTGCTTCCCAGTGCAGCCACTGCAAGCCTGACAAGTCTGTGTTATTATTCAGTAATACTGTGTGAAAATATTATTTGCCTGGTTATTCAGGCTTGTGTTTGGAAAATGACTTTTCTGGGGTGCTAACTTCATCAGCCTTTATCAGAGCAAGAGTGGGGGTCCCAGGAGAAGAAGGTGCCAGTGCATGCTGGAGCAAAGACAGCAACACTGCAGACAGTAGAGAATGTAGGAAGCAGAAAAATTATTTGTTTCAATGAATTTAATTAGAAGACATTAACAATATTTTTCCACTTCGCCCTGTGGCTTTTCCTGCTTTGATATCATCTGCAATATATATGCAAAACAAAAAGCAAAAACTCCGGACATTAGAACTATTACCTGTTGAACCTCACCTTAAAATTGCAGGGCATTTATACAGCAGAAGAGACAAAGTCTGGGAAGCCACACAGCACTGGGTTTATATGTTCAGGTGCTGACAGCAGGGCTCTAACAGGGGTGGCCTCTGTGATAAGAATTCAGGGGCTGCCCTTTGCCAGACACAGCTGTCTCCAGCTTCAGAGAGAGAAATGGACTGCAAACGGGTTTAAGGCCATGATTAAGAGTAATTAAGCTGATTATTTAGCATGATGTTCTCCCATTTTGGGCACTCCTCTACACAAGAGCTTTGCAATGAACCTGGTAATAGAAGAAGAGGCTCCTCATGACTGAGCATTCGCTCATAATTTGAAAGCTACAAGTTAAGCATCTGTTTTGAGCTCTTCTAGTGTATGTTGTCTCTCTGGGGAGAGATGTGCACTGTGGACAGCAATACATCCCATTCTAAGGCATGCACCTGGGACATCATGCTCTGACATATGCATTTCTCCTATTTGTGTACCTTCTCCTATTTGTGTACCAAGGAAGAACTGACAACCAGCTCAGGTGGTGACAATGAACAGTTTCATAGTTAAGCTTGGTCAGGCAAACTCATTTGTCAAGCTGGTTATCCCTGTAATGATACCAAATATTCCCAAGCCTTCCTCCTCACCTGAATTCATCTCCTTCTTATCTGGTCTCTGTAGGTGCCCACTGTGAAGTTATTTAACTTTTTTAAAAACAGATACTTAATTACCTATTCTTATTCTGACTGATTCACTAAAATTAGAAAGCATCAAGGTTCTTTTTCCATTTTCTCCCTCCCTCTCTCTATCCCCCCCCCACCCCTCCCTTAGGCATAACCAATTCCCTCAGCAGAAAATAAAACAACCACTAATTTGGGTTCAGATAATGAAAGCTGGAAATAGTTGTGAGACAGTCTTCCTGTAATTTTCATTTCCCTAGAAGAAGACTTTTTTTTTTGCATACCAGACACTTAGCTCTGTTTAAATGCAGAGCCTATAATTTTGAGCAAACCAAAGATCAGTTTCACTAGCTCTGATGATTAATGTGAAAGACCTTCCACGAGTTACTGGGTTGCCAGTCAGGATGATAATATTCGCTACCTGCCCAAAATGATAATTTCATCAGGAGAATGTACAGTAGGAATAGAGGAGCTCTTGCGATGTCAAGGCTGATGTCCCACCTCACTAAATATCCCTGTTTCCCTGTGAAATCTGTGGACCTTTTTCAGTGATGCTGCTAAGCTGGATAGTTCCTGACAGGAAAAGGTCAAGGAACAAGCCTGGAATGTTTTTCTCTGCACATCCTGAGCCACAGAGCAGCATGGTTGCAGAGTATGTAAATCTCACTGGCTAGTCAGAGTTTTGGAGAAAATTTTTTGTTTCTGGGGAGAATTAAGATTTTACTACAAGAATGAGTTTTCATCAGGTGCCACTTCATGACAGTCAGAGGAAATGATGCCAGTAGTTGTGTGTTGGGACAATCTGTGAAATTGAACACTGTGTATGTTTCTTGCAGCAGACATGGGGAAGGCAAAGGAGATAAGACTGAAAGAGAAAGGAGCCTTGGGCAGAGTGTCTAGGGGTCCATAGTTGCCAGAGTCAAGAGCAAAAGGATAGAGCACAATGCTATGTAAAAATATTATCCCCTTTGCATTTTTCTGGTATGTAGCATCTAGAAGCCTACAGTCTACTCTGCCTTCCAGACAATACATTAAAATTGTATAGCCCTATCCCAGTATCCCAAGTTCTTCCCAGCCCTGGTGCTTCCCCAGCAACTGTTTACTTCACTGCAAAAGATGAAAATCATAGCGTAGTCTTCTGCTGGGCTTTGAGCAGAACAGTTGTGCTGCGGTTTGAATAATGCACCCTATCCATGTTCTTTCCTTTCTACCCTTCAGTATGACTTAAGACTCAGATATATCTCTTAGAGTCAGGATGAATCAGGTTGAATTTTGAAGTAGAAAATATAGATTTGTGGTAGAGTGATTTCTGTGCTCACCAAAAGTGGAGAGGAGGGAAGGGGAGACACAGTCATTAGTATTAACACTTCAGACTTGCTCTTTTCTTTATATGTAGTAGAGATAAGTCACTGTCTGGACTTAGAAGGAAAAGAAAGGAGTAAAAAAACCACCACATCTCAAAATGAGTAGCAGGAATGCAATGGAACAGAAAAACTGTAAATACTTTGTTACAACAAGGGTCCAGTCAGATAGCCAGAAGTTGCTGCTCTGAGGAGGACAGCAAGAATTAGGGTAATATTAAATTATTCTGTCTCTGGCAGCAACTACTTTCAAATGCCAGCAGTTTAGGGACATCATGAAACCAGGCTTGCATTTGGGTTGCCATAGTTAGCTCTTCTCTGTGAATGGATGTAATGTTTCTTTTTTTTTAATCTTGTTATACTTTCATTTTCAATTCTGTTTCAAGACTGCAGACATGATGCTTGAAAACAGATGCAACCTGCACACAGAACCACTGCAACACACCTGAAACTGTGACAAGGATTTCATAAGACCTGCAAAACCTTACATCCCTCCTCATTCTCTGATGAGTTGTTAGGGTGGCTTGCCAAATCCCAATGCCCAGTAAGGGCATCTCTGTGAGAATTTGCTGAGATGGATGCAATTGTTATACATTCTTCTGAGCTTTCATTTTGCCACATCACCCCTCAGGTGCTCTTTCAACAACAGCTAGAGACTGAACTACTGTGTTAAGATTAAATTCCAGAGAGCAGAAAAGAGAGAGTGACTGTTGTGGGTGGATGTGACCATTCTTTAATCTGAAGGACTACTTGTTCGCTAAAAGTTATTATTCAACCAAATGTAGCCCAGTTAGATACTCTGCCAATAGTTCATTACATATATTCAAAGACATATGCACTCAGCTAACTCTACAGCCACATGGAGATCTGAGTTCTACCGTTATTCAGACTCAGCAAAGAAGTTTGAGTCCTGGAGGACATACCTGCTAATTGGTTTCTCTCATTCAAAGTTAGGACAGAGTTGGCTTAGGCTTAGAGAAACACTTTGGTGCACACCAGTCCCATTCTGTGTGTTTTCAATTTTTAAAGCTTTTTTAAAAAATCAAGTGACTCTCCAATATTTAGTAAAATCAGTCTTTCCAATCCCTCATTTGTCTTCTGTGTCTCCTTTCTAAGAAAAATTGAAATGGTTTTCCAGTGTGTGCATGCCACGACTACTGGCAATTTACAATTGGTAAACCAAAGCTCAGAAACACATCAGCTCTTTGCTATGTGTTGGAAGCATATAATTAGAGAATTTAAAAAAGAGTTTTTGACATTTCATGAAATACATACCAAATACACATAAAATATATCCTACACATTAACCATCCTGTTCTTTATAATTGATTCAAGGGTTGTCACAGTAAGAATTTCCTCAGCTTATTTAACACTGGTCTGAAGACACAGACACATGTCAGAAATTACTTTCTAATTTTCCAGATGTATTTATTTCTAATTGCTATGCTTACCCCTTTCTGAGTTAACCACATACACACGCTTTACCAATTTACACTTTATAAACATTAAAGACACTGGGGCCATATTTTATTTATTACTTTGTGTCCTCTGATCTTCATACAAACTTTCATTGGTTAATATATTTCTTAATATGAGATTGCATTTTCAACTGTGATTTCAAGCTAACTTAATGCTCAAAAAAAGATCAATCCCTTCCAATTAACATTAATTAAAATCTCTCTGTAATTTCTTGGAATATGGGATCAGTCTTGGGACTCTCTTATTTCTTCTCATCTCTATTAAATTGAATAATTTTTACAAATATTACTCTGCTAATCTCTTCAGAGCACTTGGCAGTGCTCTGAAGGCAGCCTGTTTTGCCTAGTCTGCCAGGAGCTGATGAACATGAGTGCTTTGCCTTTCTCCACAGCACATGAGTAGCTTCTCAGTCGGATTTCTTCTTTTCTTACAGTACTGAAAATCAGTGGGATTACCTACTCATGCTGAAAAGCCATACAGTTAAGCAGACATAGCAATTCAAGGAACACAGAATTTTTCCAGCTTTGCCACTAAATTGCTGCGTCATCCTGATGATGTAACTTCACTCATTTTGCCTCAATGTTCTTGTCTCTTCTCTGCTATTCCGAGCTCCTTATGAACAATGTTTTTGACCTTCTCTCGGACCGCAGAAGTCAATGGTAGTTTTGCTTTAACACTGGCTTTAACAAAAACCTCAAACTTTTGCTGTTTTGAAAAAAAATTTCCATGTTTGATTTTTTTCTTCCTCACTGAAATTGTTATTAAAAAAAAAAAAGAAAAAAAAGAAAAAAAAAGAAAAAAGTTCCAAACAGCCTGAATTTATCTGTTTTAGTAAAATCAAGACATTCCACTTACACTGGTCTTTTTACTTGCTGTCAGCAAGCCCTCATTTGAAGAACTACTTCAGTGTTAAAGAAAACTATTTTCTGACAGGGCTGCATCGTCAGGCCACAAGCATTTGATTCTTCTGTCACTAGATCAAATCTCTTTCAAACTGATGCATTTTCTTCAAGGGTCCTCAACACCAGTGTTTTCAGCAACATTTTCTTCCCTGGCAATGGGTTGATGGGACTTTTGGTGCTACCCACTGCATACATGCTTTCTCCTGAATGGTAATTTTACTTTAGGTCTCTAGTGCTCCTTTGACCAGAGCAGAGATACAGGCAGTCAGTAAAAATTTGTCTAAAACTCATCCTACACCTATCTGTTCCTCTGGGAGAGGCCAAGAATTTAGATCAAGCAGGCTGCAAGCTTTTACTCCCTTCCCTCCCCTCACTCGGGAAAGGGGAAAAGCAACCTGAAATCCATTCATATTTTGGAAAAGGTGGTGATTAATTCTGGTAGCATCTATATCTTAGGGGTAGCTAAGTGAAGGGAAGTCATTAGCAAGCAGAGCTGTGCTCCTACCCTAACATCACCCAAGATGTAGTTACGTGTTTCATTCTTTATTTGTCTGAGAGAATGCAAAGCAATTTCCAACAGTAGGAAATATCTTTATCATCAAATGCTTTTTCCCCATTTTTCTTTCTTTTTAAAATAATTTATAGTTTTAATGAGATTCACCAATGGTTCTCAGGAAAGCTGCAATTTTTGAAAAAATTCCATCTGCCTTTATTTCCAACACTGAACCACAGGCTTGATGGCTGAAATGAAATCCATAGCCATTGCTACATCACATGATGATTCACATGAATTTTTCAAGGGATGTAATTGCTCATAATTTGTCCTGCAGATAAGAAAAAGATTTTCTGCTCTTCCTATACACAACAGTCTATGCTCTTAATAAAAACATTCATTAGATCTAGGGCCAAGGACTAATGATTCACAAGACTTAAAAGTTACCTATTTGACAATTCTATTGGCAACACCTTTATTCTCTTAATAAGTATTTCAGGCTAACAATTTGGAAGTGACAATGCACCAAGCCTAAGAATGTCCTATTATATTCCGACCCAAACTTCTAACCTCATAAAAGAATCAATTCTTCCAACCTCATATCATCAAATGCAGGCCTACTATGTACTATGTTAAAAAAAAAGCACTAGTACTTTTATGTATTTTCCTGATGTATCCACCCAGCTGGCCCAATATCTGGTATCTACAGTATAAGTCATCCAAGTTTCCTCTTTTCACATCAGTGCTGTTATCTAGCATCATCTTTGGCTGTGAATGACTTTTTAAAATTTTCATCTCATCTGCATTGTTTGTGTCTTTGGTAGCTGAAAAAAACTTACAGAATTATTAACAGTTGTGCAGAATTCATTTAATAGACAATTAATATTACTGGAAGTATTCTTTTTTTGGGATTTTTTTTTTTTTTGAAACATCTTATTGCCTTTAACTCTGCCAGTTCCAAAGTTCTACTCCTGCTCTTTACAAATTCTTTCTTTACAAATTCTGGTACATTTTATGATCTTGATTGTATTATTCTTCCACATTTTCTTCACTCCAGTGTACTTTCTATTTTTAATGTTGACCATTTTTTCCCCCCGAAGACTGTCAGGACTTTTTGCATAACATGGGCATGCACATGAAAAAATTTCAACAGTTTCAAATTACTAAATATGTTTTCCTAGTTAAATATGATCTTCAAGTTCATTTAGCCCACTGTTGTTTGGAACTTTCTAAAGCCACCCAGCAGAAGTACCAAATAATTGTTACCTGCTTATTTAAAATTAGCTTTGCAAATATGTTCAGGCCTTAATCAGTTGAAACTGATACTCATCCACCCTTAAGTATTGACATGGATTCCTACTTATTTGTCAAGATAAAGCCTTAAGATAGAATTTCCCTGTGACCAGCAGCTCCACAATTGGCTTTGGGAACAAGTAGCAGAGACCTGCCACCACTTGCACACACATTTAAGTTTCTGGCACAAGTTAGTGACACAAGTTAAGCAGAATTTGTCATGACTTAGAGGACAGACAAAATATTGTGAACTCTTTTTAATATATAGTGAAAGTCTCCAATTATATAAGAAGATATCAAGCTATGACATTTTATTATCATTTGACAGTGACATTATATCAAGAAAGAAGACTCACCTACAGGCTGTGTGAAAAGCAATCATACAGCAGAAAGGCTGATACCCTGTGTCAGATAAACCATAAACAACGATCCCATTCACACAAACAAAACAAGTTTAACTATCTACACAGAAAGCATTGCAAAGCTTTCTCCTTTGCACTGTGTGCAATGTACATGGCAAAACAACCCTGCACTTTTTCCCAAAGAATATACTAGTTCAGAACAAAGAATCAGAGCACACCAGCTCTTACAGATTCAAAAGACAGGGGAAAACAGCCTTTAAGTAGAAAAGACAAAAAATATTTGGATTATCATAACAACACCATTGTTCATGTATTAATCTATAAATTTGCAAGTTTAAACAAGTTAAATACTGCAGGACATTTCTCTGCAGTTTCTAAGTAAAATTATAAATGAAATTGTCAGTTACTTGAATTGCAAATAACATTTTGGGCTGGTTTTTCTAAGTGGAAAAATATCCATGCATGCATTATCTTGTTTAAGGTTATAATCAGCAACCTACTGTGACTTGGAATTAATTGGCATTCTTTATTTTTTTCCTGCTCTGGGGGTGGTGTGGAATCCAAATTTGATAAAGGTCACAGACTCAAAAGAAGCTTGTACCTGTTCTTGCTAAGCTCTGTATGGCCTCCACGGTGGGATGTCCCCTTAAATGAATAGTGTAGAACAAGCAATAGAAAGCATGACAAATTTAAGTTCTGCTGTCATTATTAGGATAGCAATCTATAGCAGAATGATTAACAACACTTCTCTATCACCATATTTTTCTCTTAGCTCTGGTATCATCTTCCTAAAATGTTCTGCCTCCCAGTTCAAGGCAATTAGCTGACTAAAGGAGCCAGACAACTAAAGGCCAGTCGTTCATGTAGGACAGAGGAAATCACCAATCTGTAACCCAAGCCCTGTCACACACCTAGAGCACTCCATATCCCCTCTCTGCACCTGCTCTTCCTTTCACTTTGCACAGCTGTCTAGCACTGCCCAGAGGACAGAGGTAGCCTTGACAAGAATCATATGCTGCCCTTCCCCTGCAGGGCTGTGGAGACCACACCAACCATCTTATAGCCTTGTCTCGGACCAGAGATGGAAGCAGAAGCCAGTCTGAGATCACAGAACAATAGAATCATTACGGTTGGAAAAGACCTCCCAGATTAACAAATCCAACCATTTACCTAGGACTACCACGTTCACCTCTAAACCATAATCCCAGGTGCTACATCCACACATTTTTTTAACACTTCCAGGGATCCTCTTCTCCAGATTGCACTGGAGGTTAATTTATCCCTATTTTTAAATGTTACTTTACCATTCACCCTGTCACAAAAGTGCCACCATAATTTCTGTTTTGGAAAGCGTGAGGCTGCTTACTGGAGTGGAATTTACTGCATTTCCCAGATTATAAAGCCACTGCAATTCCCGAATTTTCACAAGCACTACCCATAACTACAAATGAGGTTCTTGCCTTAAAGTTCTACTTTTAAAACCAGGAACCATTAGAAGTTTAAGCCACTGTTATTAGGACTGTATTGCATGCAAGACTGGAGTTTTTTAATGGAGCTAAGCCAAATTAAAAAGCATAATTTCTAGAAAGTCCATAGATTACCCTCTTTACAACCTGATTATGATAGCAGTGTTGTGTTCTGTTATCAAAAATTATAAAGCAGCCCAACACAGACTTTTGTTAGCTCTGCACCAACTTACAAATTAGTCTATTTCACAGGCATCCTGTTGTGCAGCTTCCAGTTTGATTTTTCATTCATATTCTGAAGTTGTTCACTGTGCCCTTGAGAACAGTAAAGCCAGGGAGACCTGGCAATTCCTAGCAAGACCCAGGTGCTTTAATAACTATTACTCCACTTAGCCAACGCTTCAGAGCTTTCAGGTTTGATTTTAATTAGACGAGCTGTGACATTTTTAGTATCTTTTAAGCAACTTACTTCACAATCATCATGCTCTGATTACAGAGGACTCGGTGAACAGGCACTGTGCAATGCTGTTATAAGATAACTGCACTAGGAAGAGCCATAGTTTTGTCCTCTGGGAGTTTTACCAAATTCCTTCAAAGCTGTACTTACCTAGAGTTAAGCTTTGAACTTTTTATTTTAGAATTCTTTGTCAGAATTGTGTACAAAGTTATATGTGCACAACAGTGCAGAGCTTATCACGTTGCTTCTGAGTCATCACTGAGCAAATGTCAAGACGTTCTTCTCAAAAAGCAGAGTTACATATTGTGCTAAAAGTTTGCAGTGTGTATGGGTGAGGTAATGGAATGGATTTCATGCTGTTTGGTGCTATCGGGACAGACAAAGCACCTGTTGTGATTTCTCTGCACCTCAGCTACCCCCACGCCCTGTAAATCAATAGCTAGTTGCTCAGCTCCTCATTACATCAGATTTGGGTGAAATTGAAGAATTTTTACATTTGGATTTTGAACAAAAAAATCAGATTTTTTTCTGAACTACTTTCCACTACCCGAGGTAAACAGTACAAGTCAGCCAAATAAACAACTTCACTAAACTTGAGGTATACCTTTTTCATTTCTGAGCATCCTTACTAAAAGCAGATGACAAATAACAGACAGTCTTTCACAGAACTATTGTGGTTATGCCAGTGCTCTTATTCACACTGCTCTGTGGTCAAGACGCTTGCCAAGATATATGTTGTAGAATTAGACAGGGAGGAGTTTCAAATTATCATCTCCTACCAGGATTTCAAATATTGTTATTGTCTGCCTCAATAACATGAATGAATAATATAGGAAAAACACAAAGGGTGCCAAATCACCAGGACTGGAAAACGATATGTCTCAAAACTGCCCAAGTGGTGAGGTTTCTTAAAAATATGTCAGAGCTTAAAACCTTTCACCAGTTTTATCAAAGGTATGGTTTCATAATTGTCTTAAGCAGATTTAATTTATTTTAAAACCCTCTGTTGCTGTTGAATATTTGCTCATTACCTGTCATGTGGCACTATTAAAATACATGCATTCAAGTGGATCATTAAACTGAACAAAAGAGACAAAAGTTTAGGCAGGTCAGTTCCCAGTTACGACACAGTGTGGGAGTGCAGCATCTAAGGCAAAGAACCCTGCCTTCTGTCCTTTTCCTGGTGCCTCTCTAAGTGCTCTCAGTATTCAAAAGTCCCAGGTTTGCCCTTGAGAAACAGCTTTATTTTGCAGAGAGAAGCTGCCTGTTAGAAACCCTGAACCAATCAGCAGAAGGAAAGAAACACAATCTTGTTTGTTTCAAAATCTGATTTTGCATTTGTGAGCCAAGAAAAGATAAAAAGCAGTGCTGGAAACATGAACTGACCATTTTATGTGAATAGCACAAGTGAACAGCCAGAAGGCAGAAGAGAAAAATCAATACAATGTTGGTCTGTTGAGTTCTCTCATAAGCTGTGATTTCTTTTGCCCTCTCACTACTGTGATGGCTTCTGCCAACTAAATTCTCTCACGGATTTTTGCAAAAATATTGGTGATCAGACCTGTGACTCCAGTCTCTGGAATGGCCCAGAGGATACAAAATGCCCTTTACACAGGATCTAATGTGACATGTCAGAATGAGAGGCAGATTATGAGTAGCATGACAGGCCTTTCTCCTTGACACTCACTGAGCCTGTCAAACAAGGTCAAGAGCTAAATCTCTGAGAAAATCAAAGCTTAAACAAGGGACAACACACCCCTGTCAAGGGAAGGAATCTTTAGAGTAGTTCTGAGCCAGTTAGAGTGCCTTTCCTTCCCTCACAGTGTCAGACACCCTGCAGGAACAGGGATATCCTTATCTCTGGGCACAGCTTGCCAGCTTCTTATTTGACATTCTCCCACTACCTGTTCAAAGGGAAGCCCTGAAGCACCCCCTATTGCACTTCAGCTCCAAATTCACACCTAAAGCATATGGCACCCCAGAATTGCCTTAAACTGCTTGCCAAATGCACAGTCTGAATGACAGAAGAGTGGACATTCATCCAAAAGTAGACCAGTTCTTTTCCATTTGCTTCCAGCCTTCCCTAGCAAACATCTTGGAGGAGGAGAAGACACTTTCTTCATGCACTGAAATTTGACAACAGCACAGTATTTTCCTTTGCAACAACCTGTAAGAAATATATACCTTTACCCTACGCCCACATTTAAAACCGTTGTTTGGGATGGGATGACTGCTTCTCAAACACATGTAGGGAGATGATACCCAGCCTTCTCACTGTCCAAGGCAGACTCCTACAGGAAGAGCTTAACATAAAGTCTCCCTTGCAGCTCTCAGCTCCATCTGTGGTCCTCAGTTCCTCCTCTGGAATCTGTCTTCCTTCTCAAGACAAGGAAGAAAGGCAAATTAAGAGCAAGAGACTGAGAGACTGTTTCAAGAGCACATACACGTTATTGCCTTTTTTAGAGAAAGATAGGATGAAAACCAGATCTCTGGAATAGAAAGGACAGATTTGAAAAAGCTAGAAGATCAGCTGGCACATGGATAGGAGGCATTGGGTTAGGGTACTTCCCTAATCAGAATGTACTTCCTGATTTACAAGTGCCACCAAATTTTTAGGAGTCAACTAAAAGAAGCTTGCTTTTATTAAACAGCATCAGACTGACAGGGCTCTGTGTGAACTCAAGGAACTGCTCTCTCAGATTTCCAGAAAGCTCTGTATCACATCCAAGGCTTTGTGGAGATTCAAGCAAGCCTCAAAAATATCTTTCTTTGTTCATTCTTTATAATTTCTCATTCATCTCTCATATCAGAGCTGACCAGAAGCAAAAACACTGCAGAGAAGAGCTGTAGTATTAACAATGAGGTATGGATGGAGACTATTTCAGAAGACTTGGTCTCCTAAAACTTGCAGCCTCACTTCTGGATCAAAAGTCAGCTAAATTTAAGCCACAGATTGAATTCCCAACTTTTGCTAAACCCCTATATTATATGAAAGGACAGGGGCAGAAATGTCTTCCTTGTCATTCAACTAAAGATTGTCTACAGAAAGTGGAGGTGCTGCCCTTATCTCATTGAAGGCAGCTTACTAGCTCCTTCCCTTCACAACAACCCTAATCATCATTGCAATTTATATCACATGGAAATCTGTGATTACAACACCAGAAGGTAGGAAGCAAGGATTTTCTAGCCAGATATGCAGCTGTATCAAGTACACAGACATGTTTAAGCTGATCCTCTGCTTCTCTGCAATACTGTTTTTCCACTTTTGCCTTTGCAGGCCAGGTTTATAGCTTAAATTGGTGGGTTCTGCCTACAGCATTCTAGCCACTCATTAAACAGAAGAAAGAAATGTTTCCAGCACCACCCACAAGCCAACATCCAGGGATTCAACAGAAACCTCAGAATATGAGAGAACAGTTGAGGGATTCTCAAGAGAGGTACACTGGGATGCCTCTATCCCCAAAACAACTTGGCAGCAGATGGAATAAACTTTCAATCAGACATGCAAGTCCTGATTAAAAACCACCTAGAAACCACATTATGCTTTCTGTATTATCTAAGGGGCAGTTTATCAGCTGCTTTTCCCACATCAGGTCTTTACTTGGACTATTTCTATCTCTGGATGAAGAATCTTTCCTTTAATTTACAGCAAGCCTGTTAAAAAAGGAGACAGAATTTACATCCCTGTAACAGAGCATGACAGATATAGTCCAGCAGCTGTAAAATTAATAGTGAGATCCTATAGAACTATATGTTGCCAGTTTTAAAAGTAAGCTCAGCCCTGTTATGATCCTAAATTTCTAAGGGGCTGCTGGGAGGTCTGGCTTGGGACCAAGAGCATGAAATCACTGTATATACTCCACAGTACTTGGCTTAGGCAGATATTCTTGTGAAGACCATGCCAACCGTTCCAGGAAATGATGGGAAAATTGAATGTGGTGGCCTGGAGCTGAAAGGCTGCATTCTTCCTCCCTCCATTCTAACCAAGGAAAATAAATTCCTCCATGAAATCCTCCTCTCAAATGAATAACCTGAGTCTGTGCTTCCCAACAGGAGCAGATATAGACACAAGAGTAAAGGCTGTGCTGAAAGGAAAAGGAGGGAACCCTAGAAAAACATTGACAATGGAAATGATGAAAGGGCAAATTGTTTCCCCAAGATTCCCTGCTTCTCTCCCAGTAGCAGCCAGTCTGTCTTCCCCAAACTCTCACATGGTCAAAGGAAGGCCACAGCCTTCCTCCTGCATAAGCAAGAAGATTGCCCTGGCCTGAAGCCCTGGAGAGGGCGCTTGGAGCTGGAGTCTGGTTAAGATTAAGTCAGCTCTATCCATGACTGCCTCAAAGTTGGCCAGTGAGGAAAGGAAAACAATTCTTGAGACCCTCAGGAAGGTCATATGAATTGCCAGTCACCATGAATGGGGCATGCAAAATGTCCTACTTTTTCCCAGTTTAACGATAAGCAACAAGCAAGGCACAACTGTGACAAGCAAAGCATGGTTCAGACTGTATCACACTATCCCATGCATGAACTCAGACCTGGCCTTGTATGAGCCCTTCTTCTTTCAGGCACGGGCTGACTGATTCTCTCTGACACTCTTAAATCCCAGGCTGATGAAACTGAAAGCACTGCCAGAACAGATGCAGAACTTCATGGTGATGCCAGCACAAAGTCACATCTTGCTCTAAGGAAGCACCAGCTTATCAAAAGCTGAGTCTGGCTCTGATGACTTCCATCAGAGAAGAATGATGCATCCATGAGCTGAGCCATGAAGGCGTCAGGATGCATTCTCAAGCAGGTATAACGACACTGGTCTCATTAATTTCTGGTGAGTTATCTGATCATTCAAGACTCAGATAATAAACTGCCAAAAGAAGAGACAAAATGTGGCTATTGCCTGATTAGAAGCAGTAATGGGAGCTCTTTGGCTGAAGCAAAAATGGAACAGACATTTTAATCCTGTTTGGTGACCTTCACAGTCCTTGAATTAGCTTGACACAAAAAAGAATCAACAACTGTACAAGCCCTCCCCCTTGCATCTGATTTGCAAGCTAGGAAAAAAAAATACATGAAAAGAATGGTGTAGCTGTACTTATTAGAGGCAACGGTACTGATCAAATTACTCTCGTGTAATTGTTTGCATTTTGAGGCTGACACAAGAAACATGATCCAGAAAGATCCAAAGGACAGAGCTGTCAACCTTTAAAGATAAGATGAACTAAAATATTTGGAGTGGCTTTGTTGCAAAAAACTCAGAGCTCCTCTAGAGCACCAGACACTTAGTCAATTTAATACCATCCTGACAAAGGGTTTTTTTTCCATCAAGGAAACAATATTTTATTCCCCAAAGCAGCAGAGCAGCAAATAAGCTTATCTGCTTTTTGATATTTTCCCTTGTTGGGATTTAGCCAAGAAAAGATTCTATGAGTTCTTAGCTCAACTGGCTAAATGAAGTCCAAGTGGACAGGTGTGGGGATGGCAACCAATTCCAGAGATCAGTAGCAACAGGAATATAGGTTATACACACTCTGGGATGGTCTTCATTTCTAAGTCCTTGCATCTGCTGCCTGTGCAGCTAACCATGTTTTCAGGAGGAGAAGAAACGACATTTACACAAGGGTTAGATTATATCCCTAGCCCTCCAGCTCAGGAATGTGATTCCCTACTCAACCACTGCATGATTTTGGGCAAACTGCCCAACTTCTCGACCTGTGAATCACAGACAGTAATGTTAAGTAAAAACTAATAATAATCTCATTATTAATTAAATTAATAATTAAAATTCAATAGATATATTATATTATACAATATATATAATTTACATTTATATAATATAAATAATTAGAATTAAAGTAACTAAGAATCATTTAAAAATTAGATTTCTGAGATCTCTTGGGAAAAAGCCCTTCCTCTGTGCAGCTGGGTCTTGATGGCTGCTGTGAACAAGATTATCATTCAGCCACACTTACAAGCACAAAGAGACATCAAAAAATCAGAAACAGAGCTAACTGGTATTTCACAGGTGAATGCACAGTTGCACTGGGAGTGGAAGAGAACTTGCAAGTGACTATTTGTTGAGGTACATATTTTGTGTCTTTCCAAGTACATGAGCCCAGTGCTTGGAGTTTCAATGAGACACATCCACAAAGGTTTGAGACGCCATTCAGGCACCCGTCCTAGTAAAATCACAGCACTAATAACTAGATGTCATCTGCTTGGGTTTATTTTGCAGCCAGACCTGAGCATATAAACCCTCTCAGCACCATGTCAGCAACATGCACAGGTTTTGTCAGCCAGTAAGACAAAAGTTGTTTAAGGGAGGATTTCAGCTGAATGACTGTACAGGACACCCTAGTCAGTGAGTAAGAGTAAAATAGACTGCATTTCAAGAGACATTTCAGTAACTTCAGAAGCATCACCCAGTGGGATTTCGTTATCAAGTATCCAAAGTGACATCTACTGGTGTAGAATTGGACTAGCGCAAAACACAGAAATCAGGTTAGAGCAAGGCAGAGCTGCACAAAGAAGCAGACTAATGAGACCCAAACACACTAGTGGGGTAGTCAGCACCTGCTGGGTTCTGCTAGAAAATTGAACCTCTAACTATTATGGAAGCAGATGAAAATGATGCCAGTTTGCTTCCAAGCTCCAATGGTTTGCTAAAGATACCTTCCCACTATGAATTTTAAAAAATGGCCTAAAGCCACAGCACAGGAAGGAATGCATGCAGCATTTCCTACCAGGGAAGTTCTGTTAGTTTAATGCCAAGAGATAAGGCCTGGCATACACATTTTCATTCAGACCACCTAGGGAATTCTATAGACGTATGTAGTTGAATTCATCAAGACCAAGACATGTTGCATGAACTTCTAAGGAAATACAAAGATGAAACTTCTGGGTAGGAACAGAATCTCTAAAGTCACTCTGAAGATGACTATGTTTAATAATGGCCCTGGAGGTCTTTGGCAGGAACATCAATCCCTGTTCTCTACTGAAAAGCACATCTGGGAAGGCACCATGTCTCTCTCAACACGTAAGAGAGACTGATAAACGTAGGCATACCCAGATAACATTATTAATCTTTTGCTTTTTTATAGTTCTTCCTCTTACTGGAGGAGACCAGTTTGTTCACCCTTTCACAAAAGGCAGTCACTGCCTTGCAGACAAGGGAATGTTTTTAGAAAATTAATTTTGTTTGGAACTTCCAAAGGCTGAAAGTGCTAGAGAAGTGGTTGATTTAGTAAAATTGCAAAGGGCTATAGTTTGGAAAAAAAGTTTGATGCTAAAATTTTGTACTCAAAGCTATGGAGAAAACTGATAAAAGAAACTCCAGAATCTGACTCAGAGGCAACATAGGTCAGTCAGGACATCCTTGCATACAACTGGTAGGGGGTACAAGTTCTGGCAGAAGTTCAGAAGTCTAATCCAGGTCAAATCACTGTATCCCTCTGGAAGCCTCTGAATACCAACATGAAAATGATCTTCAGGGTTATAATGCTCTTGAATCACACTGCAAATGTGTTTCTTTCTTCCGGAGCTGCCTGGGCTTCCTACAGCTTCTATTGTCCTCAGTAATCAATATACCAAAAGTGTCCAGAACATCACAGGATGCTGCCCTTGCGACGCCCTTCTCCCAGAACAGCCCATGATTTAAATGCTGCAAAGAGTGCAGTTGTTATCAGTTTTCATCGTTAGTGCTGTTGTGACTGTTCCACTCATCCCACTCATTCACTTCACTTCATGGAAGGCACAATGTCATCCCTGTCTTGCAAAGAATCACACTGGGAGTATCATAACCAAGTCTCTTGCTTTCTCATAGCCAGAGGACCTGTGATCCAGTTGTAAACACATCTCTCTATACCACAAAGAGAATCTGCACTGAAGTAAACTAAGCAGGGTATTTGTTTTCTATCCTGAATTATAAAAATCCACAGTAGAGGCAGAAGAGTCCAGTTAATGATACCTCTCCATCTGCACGATACCTACAGATCTCTAAATATCTATTTTATGGCCCCTACACTGAAAACAGTAGACACATCTTCATTAGATGTCACAAGGGCTGGATAAAAATTCACATCACTGGTTTAATATCAATGATTTAAAAGGGAAGAGATCAGACAGAATCTTCGTGTTCATCGTAAGATTTTTATCTTTTGAATTACAGAACATGATTCATTGCTGAGGAAAATATTTTCTTTGAGATCTTTCATATTTTGGCACACAAATAATACAATTTCTACACTTTTTTCAGCTGTCAATAGTCTCCAATGAAAAATGTATATTTCTTCCTCACAAGACAAAACTGCACCATCAAAATTACATTTTCAGGCAGTGAAATTTCAATCCTTTGTACAGGGATTTTTAAAGCTCTTGGCAATATGTGCATTTGAACTTATACAAGAATGAAACACTGTATAACGTTGAAGAGTTTAGCTAACAGTATGAAGCTATTTTACAGCAACAAAGTTTTATCAAACTTAAGTTTGCGCTGCTGAGCTGGGAATTTAGTTTCAAAGGCCAGATATTGCTGAAGAACAGAGTCAATTCACATTCTGCTATTTTTCCTGCCCTAAGATAGGATTTTAACAGCTATGCACCAGTTACATAAGGAAATATGCTAATGAAATATTAAAATTGAATAATTATATGATGTTGCAACTTGATTATCTGACATAAAAATCTAGGACTGCAGCTATAAGTCCTGATTGCCTTTTTGTCTGAGTGATTTAGTGCTAAAAGTAAGTTCAGCAATTATGAGAACACTTTCCCACTGGAAAACATAAAGACATTAACTTAGGACTGTTCCTGCTGCCAGCATCCCAAATATTCTTACTTTCCAAGAAGTAAATTCCAATGCCATCTACCTTGAGCCATGGAAGACCAGGAATTTACATGTCTTAAATATCCACAAAGAACTGAATAGTTTTCATGGCTTTCCTGGGACACGGGGTGCTGTGCCCAGCCCTGGGGCCCCCAACGTGAGAAGGACATGGACCCGCTGGAGCGAGTCCAGAGGAGAGTCACAAAGAGGAGTAACGAGGGCTGAAGCACCTCTCCCATGAAGACAGGCTGAGAAGGTTGGGATTTTTCAGCCCGGAGAAGAGAAGGCTTCAGGAACACTTAGAGCATCCTTCCAGCACTGAAAGGGGGCTTCAAGAAGGTTGGAGAGGGACATTTACAAGGGCCTGGAATGATAGGGGAAGGGGGAATGGCTTTGAACAGAAAGAGGGTGGGTTTATATTAGATATCAGATAGAATTCTTTGCTATGAGGGTGGTGAGGCACTGGCACAGGTTGCCCAGAGAAGCTGTAGATGCCTGCTCCCTGGCAGTGTTCAAGGCCAGGCTGGGTGGGGCTTTGAGCAGCCTGGTCTAGTGGAAGGTGTCCCTGCCCGTTGCAGAGGGTGTTGGAACAAGATGATCTTTAACATCTCTTCCAATCCAAACCCTTCCGTGATTCTTTGGACAATTCCAAGTACTGCAGAGAATCTTACTGCCTCATGGCTGAGAGCATTTAATGGCCCAATAAGAAAAATGGGAAGAATTAGTGGCACACATCCAGAGACAGAAGGGACTAACACTTAGAGCAAGGACTGCATGATCTCCTGCTGTGTGATATGCTGCCTGCAGGAAAAAACCTCAAACCCTATTACCTGCAAAGGCACAAGAAGTTCTGAGCATTTCTTGCTGTGCCATTGACGTTCATTGATGCAATAAGTTGTTAACATTCTTCTGCCACCATATCATGACCCTTCTGCATTCATATGTTGCAAAGAGGAAAAACTAAACAAAACTCTGTCCCCCACCCTTATAAATATCAGAAGAAACCATACTTGGGATGAAATCAACTATGTTAGTGAAAGCATAATAGCAATAGCAATAGCAATAGCAACAGAGAATTAAACATTCAAATGAGGAAATTAATTACCTTGCCATCAGAATTTCAATATTGCATAGTAAATGAGCTTAAAAACACACACTGTAAGGCATGTAAGAGATAAAATACCGAACATCTGTTTATTAACAAAACAATTGACTTTGTCTTGTGCAATGGGAGAGCTGAGGTTCCTAGAGGTAAAAACAAACGATCATGCACTGTGTCACAATCTTTACACAGCAGCCAACAAGGACAATTGGAGTTGTAGAGACAACCTTAATTCTTCCAGATCAGAATTTTCCATTTGACACTTTTCCATACTTTTCATACAGATTTCATGCTCCATTTGAAGGGCAGAAATCCTTATTAATATAACTAAACTTCTGCTTTATTAGACATAAACCATGTGCTATGTAGGACATGAATCCTTAACAATAGAAGCACAGGAATCCTTCTTAATGTAAGTGATGTTCTGCTTTATCACATAAATCATGTGCTATAAACAATGTTCTGTATAGCATATGACCAGCACGTAAGGCTGGTCAAAGACAAGCAGGGCCAGAGACACCTCACCTTCTCACTCAGAGAACTGAGTATACAAAAGCTTCTGAAGCAGTCAGTGTCAAGCGTGGACTAAACTCAAACCTAAATTCTGTCTTGAAGTCAAGCCACTTGGACAGAGGACCATGCTAACACCCTTTTTGGTGTAAACCCACCATTGTGAGGATAGCCCTGAGCTTCTGCTGCTTTTCAGCATGGGTTCAGCAATGCTGACTGCCTAAAACCAGTGTTAGATTTTCAGGTTACCAGACCATGGACATTGTCTCACTAAGACAGGTAGAGTGTTAATTACTGAGCATGGACTAGGGGTTTCTCAGGACTGGGCTCTACCACAGTAGTAGAAATAATTAATTGTTTAAATAACTAATTATGGATTATTACATGACAAAAGTAATTTGCTTTCACTGCTGAGGTGTGTAGGTGTGCATATACACAAACAATTTGTTATAGAAGGCCGTATTCCACCCAAGAGCACTGGAAATAAGACAGTTGCTGCAGCATGGCAAGCTGATAGTACTTGGTATTAGCAAGGTAACAGGGATATGAGCTATCCGTAGCCTCACCTGCCAGACAAAGGGGCACTGAAGGCCTCTCAGCAGTCTTGCCTGTGTTGGTCAAGTGTGGCAACTCTCCCCAGGGACAGCAGTGATAGGGCCTAGAAGGTCTGTGAGGCATTAGTGTTAAGACCAAAACCAGATCAGATCAGAAAATAAGCTGCGTGCACATCTCCTGGGGTAGGAAGAAGCTGGAGTAAACCCTAGTAATGCTCTTTACATTCTTTCAATCCATTTTCATTATCAGATGCTGGACTTTAATATCGAGTAGAAGCTCAGACAACTGGTGGTCCAGTTATTTTAAAATGTCGTGTTCAAATATCATTCCTACAAATTCATTTCCAAATGAAAATGCAGCATTTTTTAATGGAAAAAAAATCTCATTTCTGCATAATTCATACTATCCTCTCCCTAAGTCATTTCTGAGGCCAGCTGCCATGCTGGGCTGGGGGCATATGTGTCTCAATTTAACAGATTGGATTTAAAAGTTACCACAGGCTGGAACATATCTGTGGTATCTGTCATCATTCCTTTGAAGCCCTGCCATAGCTCCCACATTTTCTGAAGCCTTAAACAAGAGAGTGCATTCATCACACTTGTTGGAAAGCCAAAACAAAAAGTCAAAACCAACAAACATGATGAGTCTGTCCTTTTTGTCAGCCTCACCTAGAGCCAAATGAACTCACTGGTGAGGCTGTGATTCCCTGGCTTATTTCCCTAACATCCTGCATCTGCACTAAGGAGTAACTGTGACTGCAGGTTCATAACCTAGGGCACACACTTTCAAACTTATATTCTGCATAAATAATCTGTTCCTGCTCATTCACACACTCAACTTAATTGCTCATTTCTCACTCTCTTATGTGAGAAATGAGCAAATATCATCATGGAGCTTTCTAAAACTTAAAATGTCTTGGATTTAATTCATACCTGCTAACAACAACTTGTGTTTTTATATATAACGGACAGAATGTCTGTTTCAGTTTTCTTTTCTACATTTTTGCTTTTACTGGAGTTAGTGGAGAAATGAATGTAATTTCTAAATAATCAAGTAATGATGGAAATAATCCAGGTCTCTTTTAATTTCTTCAACATTTGTTTCATATTTCTAGGCATCAATCAATAGTACTAGAAGATAGAGTCTTGTATATCATCAAATCCATCTCTTTGTTAGGACAAGGTAATCTCTCAGGAAAAGGAGAAGAGAAGGAGAAGGAGAAGGAGAAGGAGAAGGAGAAGGAGAAGGAGAAGGAGAAGGAGAAGGAGAAGGAGAAGGAAAGGGAAAGGGAAAGGAAAAGGAAAAGGAAAAGGAAAAAGGAAAAGGAGAAGGAGAAGGAGAAGGAGAAGGAGAAGGAGAAGGAGAAGGAGAAGGAGAAGGAGAAGGAGAAGGAGAAGGAGAAGGAGAAGGAGAAGGAGAAGGAGAAGGAGAAGGAGAAGGAGAAGGAGAAGGAGAAGGAGAAGGAGAAGGAGAAGGAGAAGGAGAAGGAGAAGGAGAAGGAGAAGGAGAAGGAGAAGGAGAAGGAGAAGGAGAAGGAGAAGGAGAAGGAGAAGGAGAAGGAGAAGGAGAAGGAGAAGGAGAAGGAGAAGGAGAAGGAGAAGGAGAAGGAGAAGGAGAAGGAGAAGGAGAAGGAGAAGGAGAAGGAGAAGGAGAAGGAGAAGGAGAAGGAGAAGGAGAAGGAGAAGGAGAAGGAGAAGGAGAAGGAGAAGGAGAAGGAGAAGGAGAAGGAGAAGGAGAAGGAGAAGGAGAAGGAGAAGGAGAAGGAGAAGGAGAAGGAGAAGGAGAAGGAGAAGGAGAAGGAGAAGGAGAAGGAGAAGGAGAAGGAGAAGGAGAAGGAGAAGGAGAAGGAGAAGGAGAAGGAGAAGGAGAAGGAGAAGGAGAAGGAGAAGGAGAAGGAGAAGGAGAAGGAGAAGGAGAAGGAGAAGGAGAAGGAGAAGGAGAAGGAGAAGGAGAAGGAGAAGGAGAAGGAGAAGGAGAAGGAGAAGGAGAAGGAGAAGGAGAAGGAGAAGGAGAAGGAGAAGGAGAAGGAGAAGGAGAAGGAGAAGGAGAAGGAGAAGGAGAAGGAGAAGGAGAAGGAGAAGGAGAAGGAGAAGGAGAAGGAGAAGGAGAAGGAGAAGGAGAAGGAGAAGGAGAAGGAGAAGGAGAAGGAGAAGGAGAAGGAGAAGGAGAAGGAGAAGGAAAGGGAAAGGGAAAGGAAAAGGAAAAGGAAAAGGAAAAGGAAAAGGAAAAGGAAAAGGAAAAGGAAAAGGAAAAGGAAAAGGAAAAGGAAAAGGAAAAGGAAAAGGAAAAGGAAAAGGAAAAGGAAAAGGAAAAGGAAAAGGAAAAGGAAAGGAAAAGGAGGAAAGGAAACAAGCAGGACTTCCTGATGCTAATCTCAAAGGTAGTCCACCACACCATAAGAAAAGCTGCAATGCAGAGCCTTGATTGAGGTTAAAGAATGTTTCTCCAAGCATTCTTGTTCTCCTTCTCTGCAGACCCAACTCCTTGCCATATTGCTCAAGGATTCAATTCATTTCCAAGAGACTTTGCCACTCAGTACTTCGCCAACTCAGCAAAGTCCAGATAACTCCCATTATCACAGGGAAATCCACCTTGGCTGTAGCTCAGGCTCTATGCATCCTACCCATGAATGAGATCACCTTGGAATCGTAACAGAGGGCATCTCGGAATTTTAAAATGCTTTTACAGCAGTTTGCCCAACAGCAAGAAAAATGCAGCCCCCATCTACCTCTGGGAACACCACAATGGTCTAGCAAAAGAGACAGTGACCAGTGAAAAGAGGGCATTAGCTCATTTGCCTGCAACTCAGAAATTTATTACTCTTCTTTTTTCCTGTCATGACCTATGTCATTGCTTAGAATTAGTTCCACCTATAAATATGCATGAAACATATTATGCACACATTGATATCCTTATATTAATATACTAGACTCTCTAGATATATATTCATTAAATACATTATTGCTGGGTTTGCTCAGCCTGAGAAGGAGAAGAGAAGGCTCCATGGAGACTTCACTGCAAACTTCCATACCTAAAGGGGCTTATAAAAAGAGAGAGAGGAACTTTTTATATGGTATGTAGTAACAGGACAAGGGCAATGCTTTTAAACCAAAAGAGGATGGGTTTAGAATCGATATTAGGAAGAAACTCTTTCCTCAGAGGTGGTGAAGCCCTGGAACAGGTTTCCCAGAGAAGCTGTGGATGCCCCATCCCTGGGAGGGTTCAAGGCCAGGTTGAACTGGGCTCTGAGCAGCCAAATCTTGTGGAAGGGAGGGATTGGAACAAGGTGATCTTTAAGGCCCCTTCCAACCCAAACCATTTGATGATTCTGTGATTCTATTATTATAAAACAACAAATTTTGACCAGGTTGATGTTTTGCATATCTGTCAACCAGTACCCTCTTTTAAATTATCATATGAATACCTTTCTCTGGCAGTGACAATGGTAAAAAATTCCCTCTAAGACCTTTCCTTTCTTAGAAGCATAATCCCAAATTTTTTTATTTGTAAAACTGTTCTCAGTAACTCTTTGTAAGATGCCCTATGCCACAGAGAAATTCATCCTTATTCATGCTTCCATCCTGAGTTGTAAGGATTGGGTCAAGTGTTTGGCCCAAAGCAAATATAGTTTTATTTATGTCTGTTCCCAGACATGTTCTTAGAGCACACAGGTAGGCACTGCACAGGGAACACCTCTGATACTGAGCAAGACTTCCTCATTTTATCTACAGGTATCTTCTTTGGCATGTGATGTAAGCCACAAGACAGGCCTTCATCATTAGAAACCCCTTGTCCAACCACCTTGTCTATATTACTTCCCAAGATAATTGAACACCAGAACATCTTCTTATAAACCTAAGATATTCTAAAGAGACAGTTTTGACCTGACCTTGAGGGTGATGCATCAAAACTGCCTTCTGCCTCCACACATCTCTCCCTAATAGTCAATGTACGGAAACTCTCAGATAAATCCCATATGAGTGGTGGAAGCCTAAATATGAAAAGTAGACTAGATTTGTCTCACATCACTAGTCAACACAAAGAAAGCTCTGGCATCCTTACAGAAGATAGTTGCACCGCATCTCTCAGAAACACACTGATTTATGAATCTTCTCACAAACCACAAAAGCAAGCTTGGAAAGCATCCTCAAAGGGACAAAGCCTCTAACATTTAATATAATGTGAGTGTTTAATAGATGATGAGAAAAATTTATTTCTCCCCCCATCTTCACTCTCTATTTCAACTTTGCAGGGCTTTTCTGTGTGGGAGGTATGTTTAAACACGGACAAAGCTCAAGGAACTGTGCACAAAACTGGAAAGTTTAGTGCAACAGAGTAGTTACCTGGTTCTATCCAGGTGCCTAAGGAACTAATCACAAATCAGCTGAAAAGAGCTGTTCTTCACTGGGTGTTATGAGTTGACTAGTGTGTGTTGAAAGCCAGATACCTACCTTGTCTCGAATCCCTTGTCTCATAACTTCTCTTTCAGCCTCCATCTTGGCATATTTGGCTTTCCTCTCTTCCTCTTGTTGCCTGAGGGCTTCCTGTCGTTCCTCTTCTTTCTTGGCAGCATCTGGGTCTTTCTCCTCATCCCCACCCAGCATCTTTCCCATGTCTTTGGTAGCCCCTAGAGAAGGTACGAGAGAAAATCAGCCCTGTAAGAATGTGGTGAAAACCACCAGGATGCCAGCACTCTCCTTCCCCACACTCAGGACCATCTGTCATTCCCTCTGCATCAGCAAAGGTTTCTCCTTTCGCTGAGGAGGCAGCACATCCCCCCTCCGAGGCAGCAGGTGGGCAAAGCACTCAACCGGACCGGGTAAGTTACTTGGCACTGGCGGGAGAAGCTGCAAAAGGAAGAGACTACACCTGTAGACTTGCACGATGGCAGCACAGTTGGTTTGCAGTCCAGAAAGGGACAAGCAGCCATCCACACAATGTTTTCACTTTGTCAGCTCAGCCAAGTGACTGAAGATTGATTTTGAAGGGTCTTTAATTTCATAGGCGGGTAATACACCAAGAACAAAATGACACCAGGGCTAGGAAAGGAGTTTGAAATCTCGATTGCAGGGATGAGCAATCACAGTCTTAATTGTTGTCAGAAATTACACATCCCATGACAGGTAGGACCACACAGCATTAGCAAACAGTTGGAGCTGATGAATTCTAGGCTCCTTCTGTGGATCAGAAAGAAGCAGCATCTCTGTTTGTCTCTTATCTGTCCTTGGAGACCACCGCCTCTAATGGTTAGTACCTAGGTGGACCCTGGCTTTGTCTTGTCCTCTTTCTACACCTGAATACATATTAGTACAAAACTTTCACTCCCCGTGTGTTTTTGAGCCATTTTGTTGTGCAAAGCCCTTGCATGACTGTGCAAACAAGGAGTTTTCTTGCACGCCCCTTTATTCCCACAGGACTGCATGGATTAATTTACCTTGTATTTCAGAGACACTTTTATTAGCAAGTGACTGTCAATCATTCAGCCAGGGAGGAAAACAGTTGCTGGGAAAGGGGGAGGGCATATACTGAGATATAGCATCATTGGGGCACTGGAGGGCTACAGCAGGATCAAGGCTGGTTACATGCATGAAGTGAAGACACATATCCTTTGGAAGCAGTGTTGGACCTTGCCTGCAGCAGGAAAACACTCTGCACTTTTACTAAAAGAAGTTCCTTCACCCTGGAGAAACACTGTAGGTCTTTAGTTGCTGAGTCAGGACACCTCCAGATTGGCTCACTACTGGCTGAGACTTAACTGAATTAATCTGAAATAGACTTGTTCTAACATACAGTCACAAGTATACATATTTAACATCTCTTCTTTTGCATAAAGTAAAGCTTTTTGGCCTTTAAAAGGTTTGGGCTGGAAGGAGATACTATCAAAGTCCTTTCAAATAATTGTTTGTTTGCCTTATCACAGGCTAAGTGAGGGAAAGAAGTTTTCATAAACCCATATAAATTACCATTAAAAATTACTGTTCAGTGTGTCAAGACTGCTGGAGGACTCTGTTTGCTCTTGCTTTCCACACCAGTTCTTGGGATAGCAATGGTGAAACCATGGTCCTTAAGGGGAGATACGTCTGTAACCTGTCAGTATGATTTCTCCTGAATTGCCCTAGTGATGGCACTTATCAGATTAACTAAAGCTTTTAATAACCAACAAGGAATTTGTGAAGAGGTAAGCAGATCCCTTTTCTCTCCACATTTCTTTTCCAGGTTACATGTTTTCCCAGAGCTCTAAACGGAAAGAAACCCTGAACCAAAAACCACCCTCCAATCCCCCGAAATGTGTCAGAGAAATGCCCTCTTTACATCTCCCAGAGGGACGCATGGGGAAACTGGTCATCTTAAGCCTTACAAGATCTGGTTGTAATACACAGGAGGGTTTTTTTGCCAGGTGGGAAACAGCAACAACAGTAAATGTGACTGTCTCTATTCTGCTGCCTAACCACAAACCTCTTCGCACTTCCATTGTTGGGAAACCTATGGCTTACAATAAAAAGTCACCTAGGGACCCCAAACAAACCCCGTCTGGAATATTCATGGTCCCTATCTACTGGAAGCCTTCTTCTTCTTCTATCATTTTGCATTCTTCATTGCAGGGTCAGAGTAGTACAGGAATTCTTGCATATTGACAGCAAACTTACTCAGACCATCTGGTGATTTCTTTTCTGTAATGCAAGGAAGGCTAACTGAAATTGCAAGTAAGCTAAAGTTTCATAGTAAGTGGAAAGGAAATGCAGCCTAGTTGGGTCACGCATCCCCACTGCAGGAACATCTGCAAGCAGCCTTACTGTGCATACATCATCGATCACAAATCTTACTAACACCTTTAATTTCTGGGTCCTCCTCAACAGACTTTTCCACTGATGATCAAATTGACCTGGGTTCAATAATCTATCAGGTTTATCTCTTCTTAGCTTCTCTCCACTTAGAGCTACCCAGACAGTATAATCTTCTAGTTACTTAGGAAACAGAATTCAGGCACAGAAAAAGATTATTTTTTCCCTCTAAGCACTACTTCTAGACTATCATTAAGTTATAATGTCAGCTCAGCTCATCATGTAAGAAGTGAAATTGCATAACTTTTTTTATCTCTTAGACAAGACCAAGATTTTAAATACTTTAGGCATTTGATTCTGCAGCTATTCAGCATATAGGACACTTAGAAGAACAGGAATGTAGTTTCAGGATCTTCACAGACTCGATTCACCTCTGATTTTAAAGTCACCTTCTAAATGTGCAAAATGCTGCACTTTGGTGCCACTCTTAACTAATTGGAAGGAAAAGTATTGTGAGAACCAAAATTTTACATTACATTTTAACAAAGGTCTCTTGTGTTACTTTTGGTATAGAAAAGCTTTTTTTCCATCTCCTTTGTTCTTCATCCTATTGTCAATATTCTCTGGATAATAGCCTCTGATTTTAGCAGTTCAGGAGTGAAGATTCCAGAGATTTCTTCTACGTGCGACTGAGGTGCCACAGTTACGGGCACAAGCAGAAGGAAAGCAGTTGTTCTGTCCTCAAGTCTAGTTTTGAAGCTTCCAAAGAAACAGGTGAAGGACACACTGACTGAACCTTTTCATATGATAAGCCTGGGGGTTTTTGTCTTCTTTCACACCCCAACCCTGACATATACCTTAACACAAAGAGAAGTCAGAGACTGCCACACTATTCACTAATCAGTAATGAGTTTCAACCAACATTATTTCTAACATCTTTAGACAAGACTAGAGAAAGGAAACAGAAATGGTTAAAAGTCCAGGACAACATGTACAGACTACTACCTTTCCGGCTACAATAAACAGCCATACCATCAAAGGATAAAAAACTTCCATATGGAGAATCATCCCAGAAGTGGTGTGTTTCAAGAATAAGTGGCATGGCAGTTACTTCAAAGTAATAGTCATTTCTTTAATCCATATGGGCCAAATAGCCAAACAATCAGGTGTTAAGCCTAATACTACAGGTGTACTCAGATATGATGAGCCAGTTTTGGCCGAGGTAGAGGTAATTTTCTTCATAGGGACTATTAACGGCTGCATTTTGGATTTGTGTGGAATATAGTGATGATGGATACTCAGATTTTTGTTACTGCTGAGCAGGGCTTACACAGAGACAAGGCCTTTTCTGCTTTTTGTTCTGCCACACTGGTGAGGAGTTTGGGGATGAATGAGAAACTGGGAGGGGACACAGCCAGGACAGCTGACCTAAACTGACCAAAGGGATATTCCAGACCATACAGCATCATGCTCAGTATATAAAGCTGGGGGAAGAAGGAGGAAGAAGGTGATGTTTGGAGTGATAGCATTTGTCTTCCCAAGTCACCACAAGATGTGATGGGGCTCTGCTGTCCTGGAAATGCCTGAACACCTGCCCATGGGAAGCAGTGAATTAATTCCTTGTTTTGCTTTGCTTGCATGCAGGCTTTTGCTTTCCCTATTAAACTGCTTTTATCTCAAACCCACAAGTTTTCTAGCTGGTGGGGGAGTGAGTGAGCAATTGCATGGTGCTTGGTTGCTGGCTGGGGTTAAACCACAACATATGCTTTCATGTGAGTTTTGCTGGGTTAAATTGTCACCAGCCATATGAAAAACAGTAATACTGTTGTTCAGGTACTTGTGGGAGATATTTCCCATTGAAACAGCTGAAAAGCAGGTCAGCTGTCTGGAAAGCAGTTTTACAGTAAAGGCCTTGGGGTTCTGGTGGACAAAAACCGAGCATGAGCTCACAATGTGTCCTTGCAGCAGAGAAGGTTAACAGCCTTCAGGGCTGCATTAGGAGGTTGAAGGATCCTTCCCATCTACTCAGCTCTGGTGCGACCAAATTTGGAGGGATGCAGCCAGTTCTGGGCTTCAAGATACAAGAGAGAGATGGAGCTACTGGAGTGAGACAGCAAAGAACTGGGACAGCCATGAAGACATTTAGGATACTCAAGGATCTTTGATAGCAGAGCTTGAGAGAGTTGGGACTGTTTAGCCTGGAGAAGAGAAGGCTCAAAGGGGTCTCAGTAGTATGTGTAAACACCCAGTGAAACGGAATGAATAAGACAGAGTCAGACTGGAACCCAGTGACAGGAGAAGGGGTAATATGTACAAATGCAAGTACAGGCAATGCAATTTAAACTTAAAAAACTGAGTTGCAGAAAGTCACTGGGAAGTTTCCATCTGTGGAGATACTCAAAAATTCATAGGCCACAGCCCTCAGTAACCTGCTGCAGGTAACCTGTTTGAGAAAGAGATTGGACTAGACAACCCCTGTAGATGGCCACCAACCTCAGACAATGTGTGGCTCTGTGAGCCCTCACGAGTAAGTGGTTTAAATGGCGTCTGAATGTGACTGAAATGAACTTCGCAAAGAAAATGGTGAAGAGCACAAGCATGAAGAGATCCTGCATCTGAACTGAAGAAAAGTAAATTCTTAACTGCCAGACCTCTGTCACAGGCGCACCACCAGCTATGACCCAACCCCTCAATGGCTGACTGATATCAACCCAGCTTTCATAGAGAAAACATAAACTCACAGAATCAACTTGAAGGAGCAGTGTTGAATTGCTACTTGTTAAGAAAAGAAAAGGTTCTAAATATGGCAGGAAAATGGTGTGCTGCAAAAACTACAGGATTAGGATTACTAAAAATGATTAGGATTACTAAGGATTACTTATGAAAAAATAGGAACATCTTAGGCATTCTTAATTAAGCAAAGGATGATGGAAATTTGCACATACCTTTGTTTCAGGTAAGGTAACTAAGTGAAATCAAAAGAATTTCCTTTGCAGAAATCTCATTTCATATTGTAGACTAATAGCACCCATACCTCTCTTTCAAAATGCCTCTCTGTGTGTATGCTTAGATCTCAGATAATGTTGCAGAAGTTCTCCCTCTTAATCACAGGTTTCAGAGGAAACAGTGGGAAGTTTACTTGAAGCAGGCATGTGCTGAGGGAATTTTACAGGGATTTTTTTGGGGAAGTACTATTTGTGACTGAGCCATATTTAGATAGAACAAACAGGACAACTGATTCCTCAGAGTCTCTAAATCACAGAATTACTTTTATCACATAATCCAAACATATGGAGCTAATCGCAGAATACTGTTCAGGAGCAGGAATGGGTCACTCATTTTTGCAGCATCACTTCAGAATCAGAACTAAGTTTTATGTTTTATGGATATCAGTGAAGACCATCAAGACCACAATATAAAGCTTTTGTCTGAAAAAACAACCAAAACATCTGACTTCCTCCCGTTAAAATTTCCATAAAAAGGTTACAGCCCTTCAGGAGGGTATTGCATAACATTCAGAAGCATACTTCCATGAACAAAAAACCATGTTTACGTATTAGTGTTGAATAGCTCCAAAGGAACCATCATAATTTATTAATTAACCATAACTAATACACCTACTGAAATGCATTAGTGATTTCTCTTTCATAAACAAAGAACTGATGCCAAGTCCACTTGAGCAGCTCATTTGAGAAACCGTAATATCTCGGAAAATGCCATTTTCTGGTCTTTTTGGTACAATGGGGATCTCTGATAAGGATCATTAACATTGTATTAAATGAAGAAATTCTTAATGAAATTCAAAGCTCAGAGTAGATATGAACCTACACGTATTTTAAATGTCCCCAGGGATGGTGACTCCACCACTTCACTGTTACAGTATGTTCCAATGCTTGAGAACCCAGCTGGTGGCAATTTTTTTCTTAATATCCAATCTAAACCTCCACTGGAAGAACTTGAGGCCATTTTCTCTTTTGCTGTCATTTGTTACATGGGAGAAGAGCCTGACCCCCACCTGGCTACAACCTCCTCTCAGGCCGTTATAGAGTGATAAGGTCCCCCCTGAGCCTCCTTTTCTCCAGACTCACCCCCAGCTCCCTCAGCTGCTCCTCACAGGACTTGTGGTCCAGACCTTTCCTCAGATCTGTTGCCCTCCTCTGCACACCCCAGCACCTCAATGTCCTTTTCGTAGTGGGGCCCAGAACTGGACACAGAATTCGAGGTCTCACCAGTGCTGAGTACAAGTGGCAATCCCTGCCCTGGTCCTGCTGGCCACACTATTGCTGATACAGGCCAGGATTCCACTGGCCTTCTGGGCCATCTGGACACACTCCTGGCTCGTGTTCAGGCCCTGTCAACCAGCACCCTCAGGTTCTTTTCTGCCAGGCAGCTTTCCAGCCACTCTTCCCTCAGCCTGTAGCATTTCACGGGGTTGTTGTGACCCAAGAGCAGGACCTGACACTTTGCTAGACATTTGTTATTGGGGTTTTTTAATTGCCAATCACAATTCCCATTTCCTTACAAACTAGGAACTGCCACTGGGCTAATACATGTCTGTTATTGAGAATGATCCTACATGTTTTTCCAGGTTGAAGCAGGTACTGCATTTTATAACCATTTTCTGAAAGATATCAAACACTCTTGATGTCCTGTCAGTTGTATCTCATTTGTATGCACCAGAGTTAGAGTTCTTTTTATTTTGTACTGTACCATACACATTTGATTTAGTATAGTTAATACCTCTGAGGAGTGAAATGTTCACTTCAATTCATTCATTAGCTTGCAAACCTCCTCTGCTGTATAATAATGCACACATTCTAGTTTAAATCATTAATATTCTCTGATGAACTTTCATTCATTCTCTTTCTGCTCTGTGACCTTTCATGAAGCCTACAAGGCAGCATGAACAATAATTTTCTAATACACAAGTGTATGCCAAATAACTATTAATATCCTAAGATGACATAATTTCTTGTTGATAACTACAAGATGGTGGTACATGATGAGATGGTTGAGACAAACATACAACGCAAATGTGCAAAGACAGGAGCTGCAGGAAGGTTATCATCCTACCTCTGGTCTGCACAGGATAAGGCTTTGCAGAACAAAGAAACCTAGTTTCAGTTCCACATGTAAACACATCTCACATTGCGCACAAGGCTGGTTTTCTTTTCATCTGACTGCATCATTCTGCAACTCTCAAACCATAGTGAAGCACTTCTGCCACTGCCTTTGAAGACACACAGGCCCTTAGAA
This sequence comes from Atrichornis clamosus, assembly GCA_013400975.1. Classification (NCBI taxonomy): domain Eukaryota; kingdom Metazoa; phylum Chordata; class Aves; order Passeriformes; family Menuridae; genus Atrichornis; species Atrichornis clamosus. The sequence goes on along the minus strand of WBMZ01005303.1, from coordinate 29,735 downwards.
TAAGCTATCACTTTAGTCACTCATAAAAGTAATAATTGCATTGATTTGGAACATTGTCTGGAAATGTAGTGAGTTCACCTAAGCAGGTTCTGTTGAAGTTGAAAACAGAAAACTAGATCAAAGAACAGCATCTTCCTGCAATATTTCAAACGTAATTTATATTTCAGTATTGTTTTATGAGGCTTTACTTCAATGTGGATATATGTTTAAGTAGCACACCTGTAACTCCAGACTTGTCATACAAGGGAACACCTGATGATGCACATGCAAAGGTCAGTGTGAGCAGTGTTTCGGTCAGCCTGCCCCAAAAGTGTGCCTTGGGTTGGGGACACGCCATCAGACAAATGCAGCTCACCCCCTTGCTGGCCCAGATTCCTCCAAAGGTAGAAGTTGGGCTTTCACTCCCACATACTTCACACGTATATTTTAACAAACAGGTACCTTGAAGGAGCATTTTCCCTTCTCTATCCCACACTGATGCCTGTGTCCACTGCAGAAGAACAAGTCTTCAAGATCCTGCAGCTGTGCAAGGAGGAGTCTGAAGGAGGTGTCTTTGTTCCTGAGACCAACACACACAGCAGGCAGGTTCCTGAGACTCCTCTTACCTAACTCCTGCCAGTTACATCCTGTTACAAGGCAGCAAGGAGAGAAAGCAAAAAGGTGGAAACAAAAGCAATCATCAGTCTTCAGCACCCAGCAGTCAGAGAATATTCAACCACTGTGGCCCCGCTGGTTACAGCCAGCTTGCACAGGAAGAGAAATGGAAATGATGCAGACATGATGGGGAGTGATTCTGGTGTACCAGACTGAGCTGCCAGCTGAAGAGTGCAAGCCTGACTGCTCTTTTGAAGAGATTGTTACTACTCCAAGACACCTGAAAGGCCACAGTCTTTTATTTATGCTGCAAAGTGTGTGCAACCCTAGTTAAAAAAACACTCTGCCTGGCCTTCAGGCACATTGGCACATTACATGTTTCCAGATGTAATACACCAAAAAAGCAATCCCCTCACCATGTGTTCTTTTGAAGTATTACTCAAATCTTTTCCCTAAAAGACAAGATGATGCCTTTTATGACTTGATAAGGGATTACAAGACAAGCTAAAATGAACAAGATTAACAGTGATTAAGATAATAGAATGTTCTGTTACTGCCTCTGTTCCAGAGCTGCCATATGCACCTTTGGAACGCACTCCCATTTCTTCCCAGGAATTTTCTTGATCTTCATTGTCTGCATTGTAAAACCTCTGGATGCAGGCACTTTTGAGCTAGATCTACACCTGGAAGGGTGCAGTTCCATTTTCAGGGGAACACTCCACAATCATAAAGCAGGAACAACTTCCTATATAACATAAATGCAGTGGCTTCTGTTCCTGTTCTGATCAGTAACGCCTGGCAAAGGCTTATCTTGTCCTCCTGACCTCTATGACCCAGTTAGAATGGAGCTATAAATAATCTCTACACAGGTTCCCCTCCGAGTTAATGGAGGTCTACTCCAGCTAGTCATGGATCTTGGGATTCGATCCTTCAGGCCAAGTGGAAGTACCTACTTTAGAAGGAGAAATCTCCTCTGGACTTTCTGGCCAGTATTTACTGATGAAGAAGTGAACGTAGGCACCTTGTTCACATGTTCACTGCAGCATTCTGGCATAAGTCACATGTGGCTTGTAGTTCCAACAGAAGAAAAAAGGAACTTGAAAGCAGATCTGCTTGCCACAATATTTATTTGCCTGTGATTTATGATTCTCCCAGTCCTGCTTTCCTGCTACAGAGAAATTACTCACTTTGGCACAGAGAGAACAGCTGAATTAAAAAAAAAATTTGCTAACTGTGTAAATCTCTGCTGTTCTAACAGACTTCCTAAATTCATACTAGTGACGGATTCCAGACCTTCTCTGTTGCCTTGGAAAATGACAGTCTTCCCCACAGTTTCTGACTGATGAGGATGATGAGTCTATCCAAAAAGTCCAGAAACATCAGTCTGTCCGATAATGCTGCTGACTGGAATCTTCCTGTTGCTTTAAAGAAAAGCTAACAGAGACTGGAGCAACACCATGCAACAGTAGCTTCGGTGACACATTTAGTACACATACACAGAATGTTTCTCAGTTGGCAGCAGGCTCAAACCTATCTAAAGAGAGCTGTGAGACCAAAGAAGTCAGAAGAACTTGACTTTTCCCTCTGGTGGGAAGCAAGACACCTATATCGGCTGCCATGGACGGGCATTAAATACTGCTCTCTATATGGACTTATGAGTTACAAATTACTAATGTTATACCTGGAGCAGCAGGAGGGAGGAGGTGTGGACTAGATGACCTTTTAAAGGTCCCTTCTAACAAACTATTCTGTAATCCCTTACCAGATATCTTCAAAATATTATGCTAGCACCAATGCCAGATTAATTTCTTAAGAAGTACTAAGAGCAAGAAAACATTTTTTCTTTAATTAAAAAAAAACCAATATAAAACAAACCAGGAGACAAGACATGTTAACAAGACATTACGGCTGCCCCAGTTGCTTCCCCAGGGGCTCAGTGGAAGACTGCCAACTGTTCCCTTGGCCCCAGCAGGTTTTCTAGGAAGGCACATCTCCTTAAAAAAGACTCATGTATTGGCAGGAAGAATGACACTGCAGAAGGGCACTGGGACTAGCCATAAGCTAAACCATCACTGAAACACCACATCCTCACACATGAAAGTTCTAAAGAGACTGCAATCAAACCTTCAACAATCTTTATAAGCCTCTCCCATGCAGTTCAGGTCTTATGATGAGATGTCATTGGGAACCTCCTCATAGCAGCAAGAGAAGTTTAAACAGCTGTAATAGAGCTTAACTTGTAAAATTACTTACATATCAGAAAAGGTAGGACCTCCTTAGAAATAATTAATTCACCTTCACTTATTTTGTTAATGTACTTCAAGAGATGTGGATGCTAGGTAAGAGCAGCATAGCAATATACTTGTGCTGTGGTTCTTCTTGGTAGCTACAGTGATTTCAGTGGGATGATACTATATCAGAGAAAAACATTCTTTGGAATGGGCTTTTACTTAAGTTAGGAGCTTGTAAATCTCATCTAACTGAATAGAATCAAGTTTTACTTGAAGAAATGTTGGCATAATTTCTTTCAGTGAACTGTCATATTTTCTCAAACCTGAGGGCCAGTAGACAGGCTGTCAATAGGGGAGACAGGGTTTTCATGAGATGCTCTTGAACTTCCACAGTGAAGAAATACCAGTGATTGCAGACATATCATGCCCAAGAAGAACTCTTTAAATTTGGTTTCCTCTCAGCAGTTTCTCCATACACCCACAGACAGAAACATAACATACACACTCACACATACACACAAAAACATTGTATCTGCTAGCTAGAGTAGCTCTCCCTGTTATCTCTGCAGGTTGTGTTATTTCAGTTCTATGTGGGAGTTACATCTAGGATGCAGCACTGATGGAACAGACAAATCTATCTGGAAGAAAAAATTCAGAGAGTAAAAGCCTAAGTGTGCCTCCAGGACTTTCAGAACAGAAGCTATCAAAAGGCCATTACCTTCCCTTAATTAAAAAAAAAAAAATCACTTCAGAGATGTGACTTCTTCTGAAATCACCCATGCTGTAACCACCACAGGCTTATTAACAGATTTGACATCACATGAAATCATTGAGGATTCTTTGTCAATGCCACTTAGTGGATTCTTTTCAGAAAGTTGCAAAAATGAAAAACAGTACCCCAAAATTGGAGAAGAAGCAGTGCTAGAGCAATTGGTCCCTCATAAGTTCAAAGCCTTCAAGAGATCTGAGATGGCAAAATTCTGACATGAGAAGCAAATAACTGAAGTCACTTTCAGTCTACGACTTAGTGGTTTATTTGAAACAAAGTAATTATCAATATCACAATGGCAAGGCAGTCATTATTGTATTACATTGTTTCATATTCTAATAGATTGGAAATGCAAATGGAAAGTCGAAAATACATTTTAAAAAATAGAGAATAAAAATATAATGAGAAATAACTCCTTTAATGCCTAACTTATAGGAAAGATCTGCTGAACTGTTGTTCGTGCTTCAAGTATGGTAATTAGGTAAGATATGTGAGATTCTTTTCGAAGTTGTTGTAGTTTGGCTATTCTGTGATTATTGTCTCTCACCTACAAACCTTAAAATCTTTCTCCTGGTGTCGTGGGTTGACCCTGGCCAGATGCCAGGCATCCAATTAAAGCTGCTCGCTCACTCCCCCTGTAACTGGACAGAGGGGAGAAAATTTTACAAAGGGTTCATGAGTTGAGATAAGGACAGGGAGAAGTCACCCATCAAATACCATCACAGGCAAAACAGGCTCAAGCTTAAAGATATGAAAGGGAATTTATTACACTAACAGAAACAGCGCAGGATAATGAGAAGTAAAATGAGCCCTTAGAACACACCTTCCCCCCCCCACCCCCTCCTCCCAGCTCTACCGCCTACCCCAACGAGGCAGGGAGACAAGGAATGGGGCTTTTGGTCAGTCCATCACCCGTTGCTTCTCTCGCTGCCCAGTTCCCCTGTTGCTCTGTGCCTCTTTCACATCTTGACACTTTGTTCAGTCTCCATCATATTGGGAACTGCACAACTCCTTTTGAATACGCAGATCTCAGTGCAAATGTTCTTAAAGGAAGTTAGGTAAATTTTCTTGCAGAATTTTATAGTAATTTACTTGAGGAGACAAAAGCCCCACAGTGCTGCTGAACACTTGGAGCAAAGAGCTCCTGCAAGTCACCTTGTAGCCTTGATTGAACAAGATGCACTTGTTCTATTTTCAGTCTTCCATCAGTAGCTTTTTCTTTCACGCTTTTTAATATATAGGCCATGCCTGCTATTGATCCATGCACTTTTCAGCATGGTATGGAGTTACCTCAGTCTATAGAATCACTCAGAAAAGCTCAAGGGATCAGGAGATAATTGAGCAAGAAAAGTAATTGATGTAATTTCTGTACTTTTTACTTTTTACTTCAGGAGAGTCAAAAGAAAATTGAAGGGCATGAAACACTTTTGAACCAGAACAAAATGGTTTTTGAAAACTTTTCTATAAAGATTTTTAAATGTTGCCTAATTTTCATATTCTCATTTGGGGATGAAAGGTGACAAAAACAAGATTTCAAGGGCTCACAACTCTGTATTAACCTCAACTCAGAGAAATATATTTCATACATGAAAAGACAGCAATACAGTCCTAAAACAAAAAAATATTTTTATAAAGACTTATCTAGTGAAAAGGTCAATTGAACAGTTGTGCAAAACTGTTGCTTTGACTTCTTGAATTCATCTGGATTTACATGGAGGAAGCTTACTATGTAAGAAACACAGCTTCACTCACCCTGTATTCACTACTTACATGAATATCACCTTCTCCTGTGCTCTATATGAAGTACTGCAAACGATGGTCAGAGTTGCTCAGACACCAACTACTGCTCAATTAAACATTTCTTTTTCCCTTTGCTGTCTATTGTTGTAAGTCTACCAAGCCCATTCTCCAGACACACTTTATCCTTCTTGCTTCCTGCAGAGTGGAAGGTACAGCAGGAAGGTACAAAGCAGTCCACAAACTTCTGTTTACAAGCCAAAGCCAAATCTGTTGCCTTATCTGAGCAACAGAAAAATCAGGATTTGAAAGAGCTTCTGAAGGGACAGCCATGCCCAGAAAGTTGATACTACACTATGGTATAGGTACGTCAGAGAGTAAGTATATCATTCTAAATACCCTAGCATCAAATCCAGAGGATTATATCCTGCTCTGCCTTAAGCAAAGGTAGGGGCAGTGGAATCTCTCAGAGCCACGAAGAAAGGATAACCATATAATTTGATGTATAAAATGACCACTTCATAATCTGAGATTCCAATATATTGCTAAAACACTGCATTTTTTTAATCTTGTGGTAAATAGATATCCTACGCAGGCACAGTCTTTTCATTGGGCCCTTGTATTCATAAGATTTGCACCTGAATTATTACCAGAACAATTGTTTTACAAGTGTGCAATATTCAATGGTTTGTCAAGTAGCTTAATCAAATCATGGAAGCATCACAGTGGAGTCTCTTATCTAGAGGAAAGAAGACTATAAAATTATCCTATTACACTTCTTTTCACAGTCCATCCCCTATGGACTACGTTGAATATAAATATGATATAATATGTCATTACTGCCAAAATGGAAGCAGAAATAGTGTAATGCAGACTTAAAAATTGACTAATTGGAAGATAACATGAGACTTTGACAATAGCTGACTCTGAACAGAAAATTCTGCAGCTCTGAGTTTGGTCCTGTTTGATGTTTCTGTCACCTGTGCTCTAGACTCAGGAAGAATCCACACACAGAGCATCAGTTACACTGACCTCTCTTTGCTGTGAATTTGAGCACTGCAATATTAGCAGTTGGCAAGAGGAGAGAATGCTGCTGTCCAATGTCAGGAGAGTATTTCTGGTGGCCCCAGAGCTCCTCCTGTATCTGCCCCAGAGGTGTGTTCATAACAGTAACTGACATACTTTAATGAATCCAGCTAAGAGGTATTCAAGGTAGGTCCTTAACGCACTCTGTTCCAAGCTCTTGGTGATGTTAGCAGTGCTGCTCAACCCAGGCATCCCCAGCCAGCTGGCAGCCCACTGACCCCCCAAAACTTCCAAGTGAGAGCAGGGAAATACCTGAGCATCTCAACACATCTGTGGCTATCTACAGAAAGTCATCAGCATCCAGAACCAGAGTGTTTACTGTATACTACTAGTGCTGCCTTTCCCCAGGCCAAGAGGAAAAAATAACTGGATTTTTAATACATACTTTCTATTATAGAATGTGGAATTACAGTTTCATTAAAAACCCTCATCTCTGGAGGGTCTACTGCTATTACACCACCTTGCTATTCCCCATGTCCACAAGCCTTGAAACCCAAGGGAGCTCAAGGACCAAATTTAAAACGTTCATTACAAAACAAGAAAAGCTGATACACGTAGACCCCAGGCCCTCAAGCTTCAACCAGAAGACATGGGTATTAACTCCACTGTCAGCAGTGCAGTAAAACCACACTTCCACAGTGGAACCCAGTGCTGACAAACACAATATATCATTTGCTATGAGAAAACCAGTTCAGGGTTAATTTTTTTGTACCCTTAGTACTTGCTCTGGAATCAAAGGTCACTGGAGCAAGGCTAACATGACAGCACAACCAGAATCCTTTCAAGGCTATAGCTAGCTTGTTGTTTAAAACATAATCCAGCATGCAGCCTGCTGTACTTGCTGACATGTAATGCTGTAGTCATACAGAAACATATGCAGAGGAAAGGACAGAAAAGTACAGATGCTGAAATGCTTTCCAGAAGAATTAGAAGGAGGGACTGTTATTTTCAATACATCTGCATTCACAACTGCAACTGGATTCAATCACATTTTTGCAGACAGAAGGGCTGCAATACAGAGAGGCATCCTGTTTTTTTCCTGTGAAAATCCAAAAGCTCACTATTCACTCTATGCCTGGGGAAAGAGTTATTAAAAAAAGTTAAAGATAATATATTCTCAGCTACAGGAAGTTAACAGCTTTTAAATTAAGTAAAAAAACCCACCCTAATCAAAGTTCAGAAAGATCTTCTAGCAGTGGAACAAAGTTTATCAGTGTTCGCTTAGAGCAATAGTCTGAAGGAGTAACCTAAGAGACACACATTTTGTGGTGTGTGTATGCAGAATAGGTGCACATTCACATAAATGTGCCATTTAGAAACCTTTTGCACTATGGGAAAGGTCTGTGCAGTTTATCAAGGTAAGTGAGATGATATGAAAGTAGGTTATCAGGAATGATAGGAATGGGACAGCTTGGTTTCAAGAAACTATTAATAGTGTGGAACTTTCCAGTCAGGGAAAAAGACACCGTGCTGGATCTCCTCAGAATTGGAAATGACTCTTCACTGTCTCTTTAAATAAAAGAGCTATACAGGACCTAAGGAGAAAGCAAGTATCAAACAGTTAGTCTGAGGAAAACTCTGAAGAAACAGAAGAATGTGGTTGTTCTTAAAGAAAATAATGGACCTGTGAAACTCCTTGCCACAGGATGTTGCAAATCAAATAAATTGTCACGGCATGGAGAGGAAAATAGAGAAGCTCCAGAAGAAAAAAAAGAGGGCTACTAAATATAAAAAAAACTATTTGGTGTTCAAGAAGTTCCTGAACCAGCATGGCTCAAAGCTGGGAAAATATTTTGAGTAGCAGCATTCTAAACTTCCTCTATTCTTACAGACTTCACTATGAGCAGCAACAGCAAAGGGAGTTCAAGGGACCTGTGCTTTGATCCTCTTGGGCTGCTGTTCCAGCCATGCATGATATTAAGCCTAGATCAGGATTAAGCTAAAATTGGAATTTATATCCATAAATTATTAGATTTCAGCACTAGGCTGGGAAGAGATTAATGAATGGGAATTAAGGCCTTTGTGCTAGAGTCTTTAAAAAAAAAAAAGTTACAAATTCTATTACAATTTCTGGAAGTTGAGGCACATCATCTTCTCCAGAGTCCCATCAAGACATGATTTCTTTGTTAGCATTTATTCCCCAAAGTGGTGAAAGCAGTCTGTGGGTACTTGTGTGAATATTTTACAACGTTACTACACAACATGTATAACTTATATCGTGTTTGGAAGTTTCAAAAGGGCTATTACCATCAGAACACTTTGACATACCAAGCCTTTTCTATCAGAAAGGTACTTCACTAAGTAAAATACTTGTTTACATTTCTTTCCTAGATTGGGAAAGATTCCTTCAGGCCACAGGAATGAGCTCTGTCAAGGGAAGGATCATGCTGACATCATTTTCACAGATGGACTGAATGATGAAACGAAAGTCTCTTGCAAAAATTGAACTAGTCCTTCTTGTCTCTCAGATACATCCACTTCTAATGGGATGATTCTGGTTATTTTATCCTTCTTGTTCAGGAAGCAACTGTAACCAAAACTAAGGATGTAAAATGTGATGAAGATATACTGACAGCCTGACTTTACATAGTTTAAACAGACCTCATCTTTTCAGAGCAATAAGAATAATCTTCTAGCTTTCTTTCTTCTACTTCACATAAATGAACTGCATTTGTGTATGACTAAGTAGATAAATGAGCTCTAAACCATGTAATACTCACATAACTGTTAGTGAAGGAGAAAAATGGAGCTACACTGAAAAGAATGCTATGTTTTAGCACACGGAGCATGTTACATATTGGCTGATGAGTTTAAGAAGATAAGCAGCATACTGCTCAAGGTCATCAGCTCTTTGGTTACAGACATTTAAATTGGATATTTGTTTCTACTAGTAATTTAAGTGTGCAAGCAACATAGTCACTCAGGAGAAGTGTCTGGAAGATAATATCCCCAAAACCAAATAGAGCCATTTTTATAATAATTTTGTTTTGCCTCAAGAGTTAACATATTGACTTTCTCTGTTACATGGGGAATACGGTTCTATCAAACAAGAAGCTTTGAAATAACTAGATCAACAAAATATCCATGAATGCTTCAGGTTTTTGGAATTCAATACACAGATAAATGTTGTACTTCAATGTAAAACTGAAGGTCACAATAGAAATTAAGTAGAAATAAAGAATGCCAGAAGAATTTGTAGCAGGACAAGAAGATCATTCCAAGCACATCATTAAACACTTTATTTACCCATAAAAAGAGACTTTTAACTTAAACAGAAAAAAGGCAAGTTGCTTATTATTCATTAAAACTTCATTCCTTTGCAAGAACATACATGTATCTTCTTTAATCCCACCAAGTCCAGAAGTTTGAAAACAGTTCTATTAACAAAAAAAAAACCTCATCATGTAAGCCTACCATTTCAACAGGCTACATTTTACTTCATCAGTACTTTTCCATCAGCAGTTGTCAGACTTCAGCTGTGAGAGTTCATCTGTGATGTACAGTGTGCTGTCTATATGAAATACAACAAGCAATAATCCTTCATCTCCCCATCTGCTCAGCGACAGAATTACAGGGCACCCCACTGGTCATGCTTTGTCAAACACTGACACAAGTACTTCTGATTTGAATTGCAAATTTTGTGGAGGTATTTATCTAACACAAACGCTCTTCAAAGAGGCATTTAGAGTTAGTAGACTCTTCCTTGAAGAGGGGAGAAGGGAAATATATATACACAGGATTTTTCCATTTTGCATTTTATTCAGGCATCTCCTTACATCCCACGTTGTAACTTTGTCCATGTGCATGACATTTGACTGTGATCAACCACACTGTTTTACTGAATGCTGCTCTGCAGTGTAGCTGAGATATACAGATGCAAAAGCTCTTGCCATGACAGAGTTTGGTGCCCAAAATCTTTGGGGTTTTTTTCTAGGAGCAGGTAAAAAGTCTCCTGCCAGACTAAAAATGTCTGCAGTTATTCATCAAATTATATGCATTGGTTGATATTTTGCCTTCAGTCACAAATTCGATGAATTCCCAGTTCATTCTTCTTACTCTATCCTTGCACTGTAATCCCAAATGTCCCTGTGCAAATCTTTGCAGGGCATCCCTGAAAACTGGGATCAACTGTAGGCCACCGGATCAGGGGGAACGTGTAGACAAAGCTTTCTTGCTTAAGATAGAAGAAGCATCACTCTCGTCAAGCTCTCATCCTGATGGGGGATTTCAACCACTCAACCACATCAGCTGAGAAAGCTGCTGGCTGCAAGAAATCCAGGAGACTCCTGGAGTATGTAGAGAACAACTTCCTGATACAGGTATTAGACAAGCCAGCCAGAGGTGAGGCTGGACCTGGTGCTCACCAGTGCAGAGGAGCTCATTAAAGAGGTTATGGTTGGAAGCAGCCAGGACTGCAGCTGTCACGCCCTGGTCGATTCGGGATCTCAAGGAATGTGAGGTGGCAACGAGCAAAGTCAGGACCCTGAACTATGGAACAGTGAACTTCCAGATGTTTAAGGAGTTAGTGGATGAGATCACCTGGGAAGCTGTCCTTAAGGACAAAGGAGCTGACTAGAGCTGGCAACTCTTCAAAGACCCTTTTCTTAGAGCGCAAGAGCTCTTCATTCCAGTGTGTAGGAAATAGAGCATGGCAGGCTGGTAACTGGCATGGCTGAGCAAGGATTTGCTCTTTAAACTGAGGAGTAAGAAGGAAATGTACACCTAATGGAAGCAGGGACAGATGACATGAGGAGAGTAAAGGCATACAGTTTGAATGTGTAGGAATGAGGTCAGGAAAGCCAAGGCGAAAGTGGAGCAGGACTTGGCAAGGGCTAAGTATACAGATCAGAAAAGAAAGGCCAAGGAGAGTGCACCTCACTGATATACAAGAAGGGTGAACTGGTGGCAACTGATATGGTGAAGGCTGAGGTAACCAATGAGTTCTCTGCCTCAGTCTTCACAGGCAGTCAGGCTTCCCACTTCTCTCAAGTCCCTGATCCTCTGAGTGGTTGGGGGCAGGGAGTGAAGTACCTGCCACCATAAGCAACGAGCAGGTTTGGGATTACTTGATGCAGCTGAAAAGCCACAAGTCTACAGAACTTGGATGACATACATGAGGAAACTGATGTTGTTGCCAAGCCACTCTGTGTCATATCTGGCAAGTCATGGTGGCCAGGCAAAGTCCCCGGTGACTGGAAAAAGGAAAACATCTCCCAATTTTAAAAACTGGAGAGAGTCAGGAAACTAGCGAAGGGTGAGCTTCACTTTTGTGCCAGGGAAGATCATAGAGCAGATCCTCCTTAAACATATGCTAGGCATTTAAAACACAAGAAAGTGACCTGAGAGAGCCAATATACATTTACTGTGGGCAGATTGTGACTGGCCAGTCCGGTGGCCTTCTGTGATGGAGTGATGGCAATGGTTGACATGGAGAAAAATGACAGATGTCACCTACCTAGACTTCTGTAAGAACTTTGATATAGTTGCACATGACACCTCCTTATCTCTAGATTGGAGAGACATGGCTTTGACAGTGGACTATTCAGTGGATAAGCAGTTGGCTGAACGGATGCAGCCAGAGACTTGTGGTCAATGGTTCCATGTCCAGGTGGAAGCTGGTGACAAGTGATGTCCCTCAGGGCTCTGTTGTGGGACAAGTGCTCGTCAATATCTTCAATAACAACACAGACAGTGGGATCAAGTGCAGCATCAGCAGGTTTGGAGATGACACAAAGCTGAGCAGTGCACTTGGCACAACAGAAGGATGGGACAGGACCCAGACAACCTTGAGAACTGGGCTCACAAGAACCTCATGAAGGTCAACAAGTCCAAGTGCCAAGTGCTGCACCTGGGTCAGGGAAATCCCAAACATAAATACAGGCTGGGAGATGAACTCACTGACAGCAGTCCTGCAGAGAAGGACTTGGGCATTCTCATGGATTAAAAGCTGGACATGAGACAACAGTGTGTGCTCAGAGCTCAGAAGGCCAGCTGCATCCTGGGATGCATCTAAAGAGAAGTGGCCAGCAGTTTGAGTGAGATGATCTTTCCCCTCTACTTTGCCCTCATGAAGCCCTACCTGGAGTACCATGGCCAAGTCTAGGTTTTCTACACAAGAAAGATGTGGACCTGTTGGAGTGGGTCCAGAGAAAGGTCACGAAGATGATCAGAGGCATGGAACACCTCTCCAATGAAGACAGACCAACAGGGCTGGGGTTGTTCAGCCTGGAGAAGAGAAGACTTCAAGGAGACCTCATTTCAGACTTCCAGTACCTTAAGGGGGCTTATAAAAGAGGAGGGAGAGGGACTTTCAAAATGGGCAGCTAGTGACAGGACAAGGGGCAATTAAGATGAGAATTTTAAACTGACATAGGGCAGGTTTGGATTAGATGTTAGGAAGAAACTCTTTACAGTGAGGGTGGAGAGGCACTTGCACAAGTTGCCGGTGAGAAGATGTGAATGCCCCATCTCTGGTTATGTTCCAGGTTGAATGGGGCCCTAAGCAACCTGATTTAGTAAATGGCGCCCCTGTACATGGCAGAGGGTTGGAACAAGATGATCTTTAAGGTCCCTTCCAAACCTAACCATTCTATGATTCAGTGGATGGGAACCTATGACAGAAGAAATTGCTGTATTGAGGAGGCCACCATCCTGGAAACCACAGCTTGCACTATTTGCTTCACAACATGTGAGGCTGAACATAGAACCAGACCATTTTTTAAAAGCCTCAAGAATCCAACAGCAATTAAGCTCTTGGTGTCTTTTCAAAAAGCAATCCTCTTTGCTGTGTACAGACTACATACATATTGTTAGGACTCATTGTGTTCAGCCATTAATTCCTGTCCATTCTTTTTCCTACCAGAAATAATATTCCCAAACTCTTCAATTCCAGCTATGTGGCTGTGATCCAGGGTGATTGTGAAACCGAACAGTCCAATTGATTGGTGTGTGAGGCCTCAAGTGTTTATGAAGCAGCCTGAATGACATTTTTCTGGGCCTTCAATACATTCAGTGGTACACAGAATCTTGCCATGAAACACACACTAGTACAAAGGTGTTTCCAATACACTGTTAATTAATTCCAGGTCAGGAAAAGATCAGGTTAAAAGAATATAAGGCATTTTGAAACAATGGCTGATTGTGTCTCTGAACGCAGTCATAACACCAGCATAATTATGCAAATATATAGTTAGGTAATTATATACTTTTATATTCGTCAAGTAATTTTTATTTGACATCACAATGCCAAGAGTACTAGGACTATACAAATACAGTTGCCTAATAATAGACTTGAGTTACTCTTATTGTATAGTCCAGACTTCAATAATAAAGAGACTCTAGCTTAGTACTAAGTGACTATTCTCAAAAGCAGTTACTGTTGCTAGATATAGAGGCTTCCTCCTGACCTAGGTACCACAAACACCATTAACAGCCACAAAAGAATGTCAGATTATTCCATAAGACTGCTCCATAATGGAGCATCCACTCTTGGTGTCAATAGCACCGCAGACCATTCCTAGCAGTATATTCTTTCCCACTCCACCTGGATCATTAAGGACTACTGAGCAAAGATTCTTCACAACTAGCTTTGTCCTCATCCCTTCCAGGGGTAGATATGTAAGGAGAAAATGTGTAATCTACTCCAAAATGGAAATATTAAGAGCAGAATGTTTCAATCTGTCTGTACAAAGGTAGGTTTGCAGAGACTCTCAGTCTCTCACACAGAGGACCTTTGTTTAAGGAAACTGGGGAAGAGGATATCAGAAGGACCAAGATTCTTGTGACGTACTGGGACAATCTTCAGAAGTAGTGCAGTTTGTTAACCTATTCAGGCCAGAGTGAGCATTCAGACTAGAGAAAGTCTGACTCATGCTGAAGCAAAAGTTGTAACAAAAACAGTGAAGAGACACTGACTTCAGCACATGGTGGAGCAGATTGCATCTGTGAGCACTATTAAAACCACAGATTTTCTAATCACAGGAAGCCTAGTGCTTACAATATCTTATCAGCTGAATGAAATTCTGAAAGGAAACAAAAGTGCTAACTTCTGCCAAAATTTTTGGGTTAGACTAAAGCTGTCAGTATTGAACTTTTCCTCTAATCCTTTGGAGACCTCAGTGCTTCTTGCTTTGGGAACACTATCCTTTCACAGGTCCCCCAGACCACTAATTACTCACCAAAGGACAAGATAACCTTCAAGCTAACATGTAACATAAAACTTAGAAGAGTTTCTTTGAACTAGTTTCTAGGTCACCGTAGCATACATGCCCTATATTGTTCTGGTTTTTGCTTTTCATAGGAATATGGAATATCAGGTTGAAAATAACCTCACATATCTTTTGGTCCAAAACTTGCTTGGCAAGACTAGACAAGATAGGCCAGCACTCCATCCAGATGACATTTAAAAGTCAGCAATGCTGGCGTACCCACCATTTTCTTGGCGAAATTACTGCAATTGCTGATTTTTCTCTTTGTGAAAAATTTTCATCTTGTGTCCAATTGGACTCTCACCAGGAGTAACCTGTAACCTTCTCCATCTTTTCCATGTGATTCTTCATAGAAAGGGAGTCTCCATCTTCTTTGTAGTCACACTTTAAATACCAGAACATGGTGTAAAGGTCTCCTCATAGCCTTCTTTTCTCAAGGATGAACAAATTCAGCCCTCTCAGTCATTTCTAATATAGCAGGTTCCTCTGTCTTTTGATCCTCTTTGCAGTCCTTCTCTGGACACTCTCCAGTCCAATTTATTTTTTTTTTCATAGAATCATAGAATCATTTAGGTTGGACAAGACCTTTAAGATTGAGTCCAACCACTAACCTAACTGCCAATTTCACCACAAAATCATGTCCCTAAGTGCCATATCCACATGTCTTTTAAATACCTCCAAGGATTATGGCTTCACCATTTCACTGCTCTGTTCCAATGCTTGAGAACCCTTTCAATGGCAAAATTTTTCTTAATATCCAATCTAAAACCCCACTGGACAACTTGAGGCCATTTCCTCTTGTCCTGTCCTTTGATACCTGGGAGAAAAGACGAAACCCACCCAACTACAACCTCCTTTCAGGTAGCTGTAGAGCAATAAGGTCACCTCGGAGCCTCCTTTATTCCAGGCTAAACAACCTCACTTCCCTCAGCCACTCCTGATGAGATTTGTGCTCCAGACCCTGCACCGGCTTTATTTCCTTTTCTGGGCGTGCACTAGCACCTCAACATCCTTCTTGTTGTGAGGGGCCCAGAACTGGACACAGAACTTGAGGTGTGGCCTCACCAGTGCCAAGTAGAGAGGGACAATCACTGTCCTGGTCCCAGTGGCTACACTCTTGCTGATGCAGGCCATCATGCCATCAGCCTTCTTGATCACCTGGGCATGCTCCTGGCTCATGTTCAGTTGCTGCCAATCAGCACCCCCAGGTCCTTTTCCACTGGGCAGCTTTCCAGTCACTCTGCTCCAGCCTGCAGCACTGCATGGGGTTGTTGTGACTCAAGTGCAGGACCCTCTTACAAATGGCTCAGCACTGTACAGAACTCTCTGCAGAGCTTTCCTACCCTCATACAGATCAGCACTATTCTTATATTTCATCTCTTTTGCTGCTGGCAGAACACACAAAGCCTTGAACACCTTCTGGGCTTGACATAGTGACTCTATTTGTCATGTACTGACACATCTCAAAATGTATTTGTTCTTAACAAATTCAGGAAAAATCACAACCTTCCTTCTTGCCCAAACTGTAAAATGAAGGGCTTTTCCCTGGTTTATCAAGCTTTTTTTTTAAACTAATCATCAGTTCTGACTCATTTCATTTAGCTGACAAGCTCCATCAGGCTTTCTGCTGATTTCCCTGCATTGTCAGCTTGTTTTTTCTCCCTCTGTCATTTTTCTTGTCCATAATATAAAACATGAACAAGGCCTAAGAGAGACTTGACAAGAACTTTATCTACAGTGTAGGTGAGGTAAGATCTGTATGCAGCCATCAGAGAAACCTACTCTGAATATTAATCTGATGTTGCTAAAAACTAAATTATTGGGACAGTATCTTACATATTAAGCTCAAAAATCCATGCAATGAACTTGTCAACATTTATAACTGTAAATTAACTGTCATAATAGTTCCAAACATAATCCTCTTTCTGGGTTTCAGGTTGCATTCAAGGCATCAGTCAACTAACTGCAGTGGCCTGGTGCAGCCTGATCTACCTTTACCTGGACCATACCTCACAATATGCAAAGCACACCTTCTTTTCACAGAACCCCTTCCTTCCACCAATATTTCTATATTACAGCCTTTCTTGTATGCTTCTTCAGATACCTTGATAAACATGTGGTCTGAGTCTAATGTTGATCGTCATTTAGTATCAAAGATACACAAGGAAAGGAGACTCCTTACATACTTGCATGGATTCTCCCATCTTACTGCTAGCCCATGGCTGCTAATATTTACTGTCATACTGGTCAAGAACACATTTTCATTCTAATGTTGCACAGAGGTGAGTAAGGAGATAAGAGAGGATGGGAAATGCTTATCTGCAGTCCTACTATGACCATGCTGGAAGTACCAACTCATTTTAAATGAGGCTTGTGTATTCACAGCTTAAATTTGAATGCAGAATTCAGTTGTTTCCACCACAAAGCAGAGCCGTGACTACAGTCCTACCCTTGAGAAGAATGCTAGGCCTGTTTAAGCTGTCATTATCAAGTACATAGTCCATCCTGGCCCATCACTAGAGAGTGATCATTTTGCTGCTTCCCCCAAGGAGCCACCGGGAGGTAGAGTACAGGTTCCCTGTCTTTCCTGTGCTGGGCAATGTTAACTCCACCAACAGCAAGACAAACATGTGAATGTGGACACAGAATCTGAGCCTTCTGTTATGGACTTTTCTGTGCACCACTCCCAAATTGTGTGTCCTTGCACTTGCAACATCCTAGAAAAGCTGCAGAACCTTACCTGGCTAATTCACATGTTGAAAACACTAGCTTAAAAAGCAACTGGGCATCATGCACATGGAAAGGATATTGCAGATAACATGGGCAGTCTCGGCAAATCTGTGTGCAAGCTGCCTTAATTCTGTCTGAAAGCCAGTACTTAGTACCCGGTGTCAGTGTGCCACCAGAACAATGCAGATCTTTTGTGGCACTTTGCAGGGTCATGGGGCCAGCTGAACAACCAGCAGCATGGTGATTTGCACCTACTTTTGTCAATTCAGCATAGCCTCCCCAGCCCTTCCCTTGCCAATCACCTAACAGTGCACATTGCAAACCCATGTCTTCTGTTTAAAAGGACATTCTGAGGTAAACCAAGGACTCAGCTTTAATCCTTTCAGTATGCTGTTTGTTGATATCCTAATGTATTTAAAAACAGCATGCAGTGCCTACCTTCCTGTCTTCCAGAACCTGAGGTAATTGGGTTGCAGCAATACAGAAAATCTGTCTTGCATGTCATGTCATTTCCAGATGGATTTGGTTTAGTGCACTTTTAAGAAAATGTATGTTGACTGTCATTGATTAAATCAGACACACTGAAATATGCACTTACCTTCTTTGTGTCAGACATTTTCTTGATCTTTCCACCATGCAGATGGAGTTGTGTCATCCTCTTTCCCTTTCAATATTTAACTGTGGAAAGTTGTATATGTTGGAAGTAATATCAGTTTTCTTCTGGACTTCCCACAATATTCAAATAACTTACCTGGAAAACACAATCTTACTTTTTCAGAGATTTCCCTGGGCAGCAATTTTGAAATTTTGCAAAAGCTCTCATCGTCTTAGGATGGAAAGATTTCACCAGTTTTATGCATTGTGACTGTACCATTTCTTCCAGTAAAAATACCTGCTGAATATATTCTTCTTGTGCAGAACACTGCAAGCTCTACTGTCATTGAAGAAACTAGGTGTAAATCTTTGACCACTTGGTAATTCTTCATGCTTCCCTTTGTATCTGAGTTGAGCTTCCCTTTCTATGCTAGCTTGCTCCGTTTTGCTTATATACCTACATAATTCACTCTAATTTATTGCCAGAAAAATATTGCTTCACTGGAAATTTTTGCTCAAGGATACTTAAGCACACAACATTTTCAAAATTAAGGGTGAATGGTGATCAGGTGAGAAATGTGAATCTGAGAGTAAGAGAAGTATTTTATCTTTTCCAAGATAAAATATTTGCTGAACTGTTTTGTATTACTGTTTTTACAGTTTATCCATATGTAGATAGTTGTTCGCCTAGGCATCACTCCAAATGTACACATATTATCTCGTTTCTATCACTAAGAAGAAGTGTTTTTATTAAAACAAAATACACACACAGAAAAAGCCCACAGTGGTAAAATCTGTTACCATCATGTTTTCAAAAGCTAATTCTGGTAACAGTCAGGGGCAGTTCTTCCTTTAACCACTGGTAAGAATTGTGTGCTAGTATGGACAACAGTCCTACAAAATGCAACTCACTGTGTAGCATATTTCACCCAAAACTTCCTTCAGGTAAAGAGAAATGCGAAGTGTCAAGTGCAAAATCTTTAAAAGGGAATTAAGCTACCCCGGACTCCAACAGATTCTGGAACAGGCATGTCCAGACACACAAATATTACCAGATGAGCTGTTCTTGAAAAAGGAACGTGTAAATACATCTTAAGAGAAGATGCATTTGATTGCATTTCTTTTCAATAATTTGCAGTTTGTTTTCAGACAGAATCACCTGAATGCTAAGACACTGGAAGTATGAGTGGAGCTGCAAAACCCAAAATGTCCAGAAGTGAAAGTGCAACAATTCTAAACTACATCAGGAGCTGGAAGGAAAAAACCTTTTAGGTCTCTGGTCTTACAAAAGCAAGCCTACAATCACCGGAAAACACAAGGCTACACCAAATCTATTCTACAGAAATGCTTCACCACAAATTCATGCAGCATGTCCACCTGATTGAATCAAAAATTAAAAGCTTGCCCCCAGAAGAGGAAAGACCAGGATCTTTGCAGTCCCTGGTTCTTTTGTGACATCTTTGACAATAAATTGACTGAAAGTCTTTTGGGTGATCTTAGAGCAGTAGACAAGGGACATCACATTACACTGACCAACACAAGAACAAGGTTTAACACAGGATGAAGAGGGATCACAGGGACAGACGGAAATGAAGCCTGCAGAACTCATGTAAAATGTTGTCCTGGTTTTGGCCAAGAACAGGGTTAAGTTTTCACAGTAGCTGTGAGGGGGTGGAGCCTGGAGCTGTGTGGGCGTGACCTAGACCCAAATATCATTTGATAACATTTTACTTCATTGCCAGGTGCAGGGGAAAGGGATTCTCTCTCTTCTGTGAAGAAGAATGTCCCTTTCTGGTCAGGAAATCAAGTGTGGTGAGCAGAGGGTCTGTCCACCTTTCTTTAATTGTCCCAGATTTGGTGAGCATTTTGCACATAAATCTCTTGTACACTTTTAGTATTAGTATTTATTGCTGTTCTTACTGTTCAATTTCTTAGCTCATTGCTTTTCCCAGTAAATTGTTCTTATCTTAATTCATGATCTTTGCCTTTTGTGCCTCCAACTCCTCTTTCCAGCCACCTACAGGAAGAAGAGGAGAGGAGGGGAAGTGAGTGAGCAGCATGTGGTTTTGAAATCTCAGGGCAAGGGACACTAAATCGGGGAATACCATTCCTAAACCATGACAAACATCTATTGAAGCAGTGCCAGACCTTGCTGTTTGAAGAGGGTTTGGTTTACCAACTTTCATCTTCCTTCTCTTTCTCTCCTCCTTTTTCCATAAAAGATAGACAAGGAAGAAGAGGGAAGCAGCCTACAGGAATATGTCTGGCACCAAAGTAGGATTTTGGTGACATGGGCTTTATTAGGAATTCCAGGACCACCTCTCCCATGCACACCATCTGCTCATTTCTGATCTTCATTTCTAATCTGTTCTTACTCAGAGCGAGCAGGATGGGCTGGTAAACTCAGGTCTGGATCACTCGCTGAAACAATAAGGCCTGAAGCACTTCAAGCATTAGTGTAGCATCTTTTGGCTGTGGGTACAGACTGCTGAACATTTGGGAGCTCTAGAGGAGATTATGTTGCGTGCATGGCCAGATTCACACAGGCTACAAAGAGGTCTTGATAGCTCCCGAAACTGCTTTTAATTGCACTGTTTCTCATCCATATCCCAGCTCAACCATTTTACTTCACACATCTCAAGGACAGAGCCTGAGATTTCACCCTCAGTACAGAAGACATTGCCAGAAAATCTCATCATGCTCCAGAACTTTTTAATGGCATTGGGGCATTTGGAAAGCTCAATTAATGATTGATACCTCCAGTTTCTAAGTGCAAGCGTACAGCCTCTGATAGATCAGACCATCAAGGTTTTTGAGTTAGATACTGATAAACCTCTGCAGTCCCTTGACTTTCTGTTGTCTTTTGAGAAATGAATCTTTCTCAAAACATAAATCCAAATTTATGTTCTTTTTCTCTGCCTGCATTACCTGCTAAGATCAGCTTTCCACCACGGATAAAGGTAGTTTGTACAGTGAACTGCCCTGCACCCTGTATCTTTTCTCTGTGCTAAGTACTTCTGTTCAGTGGTGATGTGAGACAAGCTGCCTTTGAGTGTTCCCCTACTGCACTTCGGGAGTTCCACAGCCTCTGCAGTCCCAGTGATTCCTTCTTTTTTTTTTTTTTAATTGAGAAAGATATTCATGGGGAAAACCAGGGCCTTCCAAGCATGGCATCTAGGAACGAAAGATACAGTAAAAAGCCCAGAATACCTTTTTATGACTCTGACCAGTACTCAACTGACTAAATCACAGAACACTTCAAGCTGGAAGGGGTCTCTGAGGATCTTTAGCAAAAGCCTTCTCTAAGCAAGGCTAGCTACAAAATTAAATCAGGCTATCTAGAGTCTTGCCCACTCACGTTTTGGAAATCTCCAAGCAGAGGGATACGACAACCTCTTCTTTTAAAATTATTTTCTAAATGAAGAAGATCAAAATCTTTCAGAGGGTGCTTGCCCGCCCAAAATAACTGGAGGGCAAAATCTCTTCCTCACCCAGATGTCTGGTATTCTTCATCATCAAGGCCTCTAACAACTCTGACCAAAGAATAAAATCATAGTGAGATCCTCAATAATGCTTTGAGATGTTTAGATCTGCCCACTTTGTATCATGTCCATCAGAACTTGCATATCTTTGACTCCCTTTGGTTTATTTCCAAAGGTCTTCACCCTTCTGTTGAGGATTGTGCTGCTGCTGTCCCCCCACCCCCATAATTTAGTGACATTACTTGCTTTTATCCTATGCAGCTGTCAGTCATACTTTAGAGACTGCTATCATCCAATGTGCTCCCAACTCTGTCTCTGTCCTTTTTTTTCTCTTTATGCTTTGTAGATAAATTAAGGACTTCAAAGAGAAGATCTAGGAAAGAGTCTTCCTTTTTAACTTTCCTTCCTATTTCTGTCAGACATGGTTTGATTCTGACAGAGGCATTCTGCCATCCCTGAAACATAATAAATAGCAGCACATAACCAGCAGCACCACGTTGCTCACAGATTCAGCTAACTACTTAACTACTTGATGCCTCAGAGGTAACACGTCTGAGAACTGACAAAATGGCTCAGCCCTGCAAGAGAGCTTCCCACAGATTCTCCAGGATCCTGGCTTCTTTGCAGCCTTTTCTTTTCATCTTTGCATAAGTACTGCTAGCCCAATAACATCTACCTGACTTGAACTTTATGTTTAAATATTAGCCGAATGGTCAGGTTTTCTTCCCATTGAAGATTCAGTGCACCCTGGAAGGAAAAAGTGAGTTTATTTGACTTCATTCTGTTTAAATAAACAGAAGAAATCCTAAGCAACTAGCAAGATTGCTTGGGGTTGGGTTTGTTGGGGTTTTTTTCTGTTGTAGCAAACAGCTCTAAAACCAAATATCGTTTGGACATTGGACATTGAAGAACTAACCCTAGAAACCCAGACAGCTGTTAAATATGTCTCTGTCTGAAACATGCTGAAGGTTTCCTTTGTGCAAAAGTGTTCTCTGCTTCAGTGGGTTTCCAAGAGCTCTCATTATTTCATGGTGCACACAAGAGTGATTCTGTGTTACCAAAATCTCATTCCCTGGGACTTTACATTTTCTTGTGTGGTTTTCAAGAAAGAATGTCTGAACAAGAAGTCAATCCCATATCACTTCATAGTGATCATGAAGAGGGAAAGTCTTACAAGCTCACTTCACGTCTTCTATCACATTGCTGCTATTGCTTCTACAGGTTTGGAGGGAGTCTAAGGACTAAGCTTTTAAAGTTCTAGGGAGATATTCCTACCTTCCACCCCTTACATGTGTCTTCTTTCTTCTGCAAAGCAGGCCCAGCTAACATAGAGGTCAGCAAACCATTTCCAACACAGCTAGAGTCAAACGTAATATGAGGATTTGTGCTCTGTATGAGGAGCCATCCAGAAATCCTGCAGGGGGTGTGAGTAAGGTTTCTCAGGCCAACCACATCTCCCATTCTTATGCCTTTCAGTCTTCTGCAAAGACTGCTTTGCAGCCAGGTATAACCCTTGCAAAAGTCCATCTCAGGTCTCGCAGTACAGAAGGTCTACTGACAAGGGGCGTGGCCAAAGCGACACTGTGGCCTCTTGAACTTGGTCACCAGCAATCAGGGTTCACAGTGGAGAGAGTCCTGCCTAAGCAAAAGAGTTTTTTTTATCTCAAGTCGTTCACGTCCACATATTTTCTTTCTGCTGTTCTCATTTATTCTTTATTTTGCACCTTCCAAGGGCATGACAGAAGGCTATGCTGACTTTGCAATATAAAGAATGTCAGAATAGCCTTCAGCAGTGGTGAATGGAGAAGGGGGTGTCATGCTGCTTTTGGTGAAGTGTGACCATACTGAAGTGTGACTCATCAATCCCAAAGTTAAACATCCTGATGGTGAGGTGAAGATGTGGCAGAACTGGTAAAGGACTTGATAAAGGAACAAACAAGTGATACTACTGATGACTTATCTAAAGATTCTGAGCTGACTCAGCTGGCCTGGAAACATCTGACTGACAGTCAATTACCCCAGTTCCTCTTTTTAATGGCAGTTTTCTAACATACCCTTTCCAGGAGCGTGTGTGGAAATTCCTTCCTTGAGTGAAGACCCACCTCAAGGTTACTCCTCGAGGATGAGCAAAAGAGATTTGGCAATGGTTCTTGGTATGGGTGAGTGACATCAGTCTCTACTTAATATGTGGATTTGCTAACATCAACATAATTGCTTCCATATAATTGCTTTAATATAATTGCTTCAATATTGCTTATAATATAGTGCACTGTACTATACTAGTAATTATAGCTACCTATACTGTGTAGTAAGTAATTATGATTAAGATCTCCTAGTTTAATCAGAATCATAATAAATCATTTATATTTATATAACTATATCTGGTTTGCTATCCTTCATCCTGCAAGACAAAGTTGTATACAGGTTCAGTCACACCTGTATAATCCTTCAGACATAAACCATTTACAAAGTCTGGAGCTAAGAGTGGATCCAGGCACATGTAAACTCCTCCCTCAGCAGTTTAGAAAGTAAGGGGGTCCTTTTTCCATCTTGTGACTCAACGGGAGGGGCTTCTCTAATCAACGTTTTCTGAAGCTCCCATTCTGCCTGCAACAAGCAGGGAGAAAATGCAAAGGTTAAGAGAAAGGAGAGAATATCTGAGGTTCAAGCTTCAGCATCCAGTCTGCCAGCTGGCGTGTGTTGGTGTCTCATACACACAAAGTAAGCTGAGTGGATCACTCAAGCCTGTACAAGGCTTAAGGTGTCACTCAGTGCAGAGGCCTTACCGACTCTGCACTAGTTAGTGTTCTAAACACATGGGATTTACATCCTAGCTTGGAAATCCTAGATAGATACAGGGCCAGAATGGAGAATAAGCTGCTTTTTTTCTCAATAGTAGATGGGAGGTTTGATCCAGAAAAAAAAACTTTTTTAGAAAATGTCCATGTTGGAATGTTTTATGCTGATCAAAAAGATGGCAAGAGCTGAGCATTGCACCAGCATTTTGCAACAAGAACATGCGCGTTCCTTTAGTTGCCAAACAAGCAGATCCATAATGGCTCTGTTGTCACTCAGCGCATCTCCCTACAAAATCAGAAAGAGGATTCCCTGTATTTTTAAAAAGGATTGAAAATTGTGGGAAGATGTGACTCATTTCAGTCCTCAGCGTTGGCAGATGTCATCTGGACTCTAGACTGCTGCACAAGGGGGCGAGAAGACCAGTGCCCATACCACTGTGAGCATAAATATATGCAGGTACACTTCTAACCCACAGAAAAGTTCAGATCACCAAGTTCAAAATGGGATAAAGTGATCCATGTCTGACACTAACTCTGTCTGACTTTATGCTCTTACTGCTCATTGCAGAAACCAACCGTAAGAGCTGGAGCCCGTGCTGTCACTGAAGGTTGTAGCCAGCACTTTCTGCAAGTTTTCCCAGCACAGGAGACTGATAGGGGCTTGTAAAGCAAATTGCTGCTCTATATATGTAAAGAAACACACATACAAGTGGATGCAAGCAGTTTTGTAGAAAGTCATTTGTTCATTAGTGCAGACAAGAAGAGATTTTAATGCTGTTTTAACATGCAAGCGGATGTCAGTCCTGCTCTCTAGCTTATTATCTGGGCAACATGCCTGACACTTTTTCTGCCTCCATGTAACAGAGGTCACACGTGCCTCTCAAATGAGGCATTTCTCTTCCTCACCTCCTACACTCGAGCACAACAGTGTGCTCAGGTGGCTGTATTTCTAATGGCTGGTGTTAACCTTCAACAGCACAAGTACATATTACTCAGATCTTCTCTTTCCCACCAACAGACAGGTTCAGCCCATGTCTTCAGAGGATTTGGGAGTAAATTCTATTTTGCAGCAGTGGAAGAATTTATCCACCAAAGCAATATTCTGTGCCTCTAAAAGTGACCAGGAAGAAAGCACAGCATCATGCATAATGACAAATCCAGTCCTGTCTTGAGAACTAATTTTGCCAGTCAGTTGTCTTCAAATTTTCTGACAAAAGAAATAAAACCATGGAGAAGATAAACTCTGCAAGTTTTATGACTGGTAAAAATTATTCTTGATTTCCCTGATCCCGCAGGCTGGAAATCTGGGTTTTGGATGAAACATAATTTCTATTTGAACTTCGGAAAAAAGATAGTGTGGCAGGTTCCTCAAATTTCTCGGTGGCATGAAGGCTGTGATTCAGTGAACCTATTGACCAAGCTTGAAGATTTGAGCAAGATCAGTTAATTCTCTGGTTAGACTGTGAGCCCTTGAAATGCTTTTCTCCTTATCCTCCTACTTTGCTTTCGGTCTCTCCCACTATGGAAAAATCTAACTTAATTCAAACTAGCAGATTTTTCCCTTTCTCCACTTTAAATGAGATAGAGAGCAAGACTAATAAGGAAAACTTTGCAATCTAATAATAAGATTTCTGTATATCCAGATGTTCAAAGAACACCCCTTAGGCAAGGGTCCTAGTTAACAAAATACAGCAAACCCCTGAAAAAATAATAATATTTCAATCAGTGTTTCTTAACAAGATATTCATAAACCAGATGGTTTATTCATCTACAGGCTTTTTTCCTACATCTTCAAGTGATTAGTTCTTATAAAAGTATTACTTTCCAGGGTAATCTTGAGAAGCAGTCAAAATCCTGTTTATATTCAGTAAAAATATCTGGAATAGTTGGAACATTGTCTTTCTCTGTGTCCCGGTTTGAGACAATATAAGGAGGAAAATGTCCTCCGGGGGACGTAGACTTCAAACAGCCCCTCCCCCACCAGGTCCAGAAAATAAATTCCTTGGAGGAAAATGAAAAAAACTGTTTATTTACAAGCACACACACAGAGTGCCGGCAGGCACAGAAAATAAATGAACAATATTAAACAATAAACCCCTCGCGATGGAGAAACCTGGGTAAGTACAGAGTCCTCTTGCAGGCTCTGGCCTGGGCCTCCACCTTTTTTGCCAGGCGGAGGTGGGACCTCTCCCCGATCAGACGACCTCGTCTGGTGTCCTGGACCGAGGCTTAGCTGAAAAGCAGTTCCAGGGGAAAAGGAAATAAAAAAAAAAAAAGAAAAAAAAAACAATCCCAAGGAAAACTTCCTTGTCTCATCAAGCTAAAAAGAAAACAAAAAAATTCACTCTGTGTCTCTCTCCCTTGAGAAACAGAGCTGAAAAACTGGCCAAAACCAAAAAAAGGAAGTAAAAGCAACCTTCTCTGCCGCTTGCAGAGCTGAACAAGAGGGGAATGTGTGCCTTTGTTTACAATTTTAGCCTGAAACACTCTTGGATCTTAAAGGTACAAGATTCACGTTTGGCATAAAGCAGACGACAGGGATACCTAGTGTCATACAGTCAAACCCAGAACACTCTGAAAGACCTCCCTTGGCAAGGCTTGGATAGGACACCTTTATCTCCTCAGAAAAAAATATCAACTATATTATCTTCTGGTTTGGTTTGGTTTGGTTTGGCTCTTCCCTGACTTTTAAGCTTGTTTCCTTGTAAGATTATTAATATGACACCACCCTATGGTACATATTTATGTCACAACAACCTTCTTTCTGCTCTCCCACTGACAAGGGGACATGCACAGTTTCAGCCTGCTTTCCAGCTGCAAACCAATTAGATGGATCAGGCCATCATGAGCACTAACTTTCTAATAGTATCCCAGCCACTTTTCATATGCTCTTTTTTCTCACTCCACATTTATTTTTGTTCTTTCCTACACAGCCCATGTGTATAGGTCAGCGTTGGTGGCTAAAGAGACACGGACTGGTCTTCTGATCATTGCCCCTTGGGTTAGAAAAGGCCATAATTTCTGTCCTTTTAGGTGCTCATTTCAGTTCATCAATGTTTCCTTGTCTTCTGCTTTTTTGCATAACAAGTATCTTCTAAACTTAACATGAGACAACTGAGCAGTATTACTATAACACACGGAGGCCTTGTTTTGGACAGTTTTACTTCCATCAGCAAGCACTTCCTAAGACCATCAAGGAATTATGTGCTAGGTATTACCTTGCTGTCTAGGAGTAAGACAATGTGAAATCTATCCAGCAATGGAGCTGGGAAGGATTTCCACTCTCCTCATAATCAGCTAGCCATGCACCTGGTGCTGACTTCAGTCACTGCCACAGAAATAACTGCGGTAGGAGCCAACCTGGACTCCTTGATTTCAAATCATGATGACTTACCAGACTTCAGTGAATAACCCTGGCAATGGATCTATATACAGGACATTAAAAAGTCTTGGAGATAACATGGCCAAGCAAATCACAGAACACTTCAACCATTCCAGCAGAATAGCTGTCTATCAGGGAAAAAAAGTAAACACCACCACCACCACCACCCCTTCCACAAAGCCCTAAACCACTTCTTAAACATGTTTAAAAATAACAAAAACATGAAACACCAGATGCATTGTATGGAAAACTCAGGCTAACTCTACAATCAGAGTGAGATAATTCCCACTCACAGGGCTCTTAAGGAGATATTCAGAAGTCATTCCTCATTTTAACAGTCAATTCATCATAGTCATACTCCTTCTTGCACCCATGACCTATCTTATCAGAAACAAAAGAACCAGGGGGAAGGATCTGAGTGCTACTTGAACACACCAGGTGAAAATGCAACATTCAAACTGCACAGTGAGAAAAACAAACACATCTGAATGGAAAAAAATCCATGACAAACAAACAACTGGAAAAAAAGAAGTTTAACAGTTCCCAAAGAACAAGTTAATTATTACTAATGAAGTAATTAACATTTTTTTTAAACTTCAGAAAAAATGAAATTGGCTATGCAAGTTCTAATTAATACTGTAATAATTTATCACAAAGTAAAATGAGAAATCTTTTGCTCCTCATTAAAGCAATAACTCTGTAGAATTTTGTTGGGGATAAAAAACCATGGGAAATAGGGCTGGAAAAATCCCAAAGAAACCAAACATTCCATTCTCCTATCACGACTAGAAAGCTGTTTCTGCATCACTTTATCTGATGGATTTTTTTCAACTGTTAATTCTTCAGAGGAAGAAGTTCTACTCCAGCCCACCCCCAAAAAGGAATATAGATTTTTCTCTACCAGCTATCTGAATTCTGCCCACTTCCTCACTTCCCCTCCCTACATCAGTATAAACTTTGTCATCACAGTGTGCATGGAGAACAGTTTATCTCTTCCTTCAACAGTAAATATGGAGATATTTCAAGCCTGACAGTGCAAGTCATGGGTAGTTCAAGCTGACTCTACTTGAGCAGGGGACTTGAAGATCTCAAGAGGTCCCTTTCAATTTCTATTATTCTGTGATTCTGAGCATATAAAAGAATAGGAATTAAGATCCAAACCAGCAGGCACTATCCTTCAGGTAAGGGTTTGGTCCAACACAGACCACTGTGCTTTTCTGGGATTGAAAGAAGCTACTGAAGACTTCATTACTTCTCATTCTCTGGCAGTCATGACAAATTCTGTTAGACAGATATGTCTCTATGTATTTATAGACAGCTGATCCAGGAGTTTGCCACAGTACAAGATATTGTGCTGGTTTGTGAGCAAAATCTGAGCTCTAAAAGGCAACCATAATTTCCATGTCCACTTAGTGCAGCAAGGGACTGTGCTGTCACTGCTGTGACTCCCCACCTAACAAAATGAACATAAGCACATGACCCAGATGACAACTGTGCTCACAGCTGAAAAAGCAAGAGCCACTGAAGGGCAAAGAAAGATTCACAAAGCCTTTACATGTGTGCTAAGGAAATTCTGGACTGTTAGTTGTCTCATAACTGCAGTTTGCTGTTTCCTCTCTGCCTGCAAATTACAACTAAATATTCCAAGGCATTCATTCTTTAAGTTGTTTTCCCAGTTTCAGGTGCACTTTAAGATTTAGATTAGTTACCATGAAAAAGTAAAAAGCACAACAAAAGTTCTCTTTTCTACTACTGTTTTATCACTTGCCTTCCTGTAGTATGTTTTTCTCTCAGTACAGCGAATTATGAGCAAGCTGAGTGTCTAAATATCAGAAAGGGATTTTAATTTTCTGGAAGTGAAAATTTTCTTAGGGATGACACATGAAAAGCTGTAAATCAGAATAATTTGTGTACAAGGAAGCCATAAAAAGCTGGTGTCATGGGTTGACCCTGGCCAGATGCCAGGCACCCAATGAAAGCCACTCTCTCACTCCCCCTGTAACTGGACAGAGGGGAGATAATTTAACAAAGGGTTCATGAGTTGAGATAAGGACTGGGAGAGTTCATTCATCAAATACTGTCACAGGCAAAGCAGGCTCAAAACTTAAAGATATAAAAGTGAATT
>WBMZ01005302.1:0-118135 GCA_013400975.1 Atrichornis clamosus | reverse complement strand
GGGGGAGGACACCTGTGGGGCTCGGAAAGGTGGTGGGTGGGAAGGCGGTGGTCGATGAGGAGGATTGAAGGAGGAAGGGGTGCTATCGCCCCACCTGAGAGGGAAGGGGGTCCCATTGTGCCGTCGTCACTCCACAGGTGTGGGGTCTTCATCTGCCTGAGCATCACCCCACAAGGAAGGGATCCTGTTGCCCAATGACGCATCACTTCGAAGGAAAGGGGTCTCATCACCTCAGCCCCCAAATGTCACCCTGCTGGAAGTGTTCCTCCCTCAGGCTGAGCATTGTCCCACAAGGAAGCGGTCTCACTGCCCCATGAAGCATCACCCATAAGGAAGGGGTCCCATTGTTTCACCAAACATCATCCTGCAGGGATTAAATCATCACCTGCCTGCAGAGAAGGGGTTCCATAACTTCATCAAGCACCACCCCACAAGGAAGGGGTCCCGCTGCCCCAAGAAACAGCACCTGATAGGGATGGGTGCCCTTGTTTGACTGAGAATTGCCCACAGGGAAGGGATCCCACTGCTCCCATGAAGTATCACCCCTAAGGAGAGAGGTCCCATCATCTCACCAAACATCGACCCACAGGGATGGGATCCTCATTGACCTGCTGAGGAGGGGTCCTGTCACCCCATCAGGCATCACCCCACAAGGAAGGGGTCCCACTGCTTCACAAAACATCACCTCCCAGGGGTGGGTGCCCTTGTCTGCCCAAGCATCCCCCCATAAGGAAGGGGTCCCACTGCTCCCCTCCAGCTGTCAGGGACCTCATGAAGTCCAACAAGGGGAATTGCAAAGCCCTGCTCCCGAGGAGGAAGAGCCCTGGCCTCTGGGATATCTTGGAGGCCATCTGGCTGGACAGTAGTTTGATGGAAAAGACCTTAGGTGTCTGGGGGACACCGAGCTGATCACTTTTTCTTGGGATGAAGGAGGTCAATGGTGTCCTGGTCTGTGTTAGGAGGACTGTTGGTTGACAGCAGTGAGAGGATCTTTCCCCTCTGCTCAACTCCTTCCTTCAGAGAGGGGAGGCCGCTCCTGAAGTTCTGGGTCCAGTGCTGGGCTCCTCAGTACCACACGTGGACATCCTGGAGAGTCCAGTGAAGGACCATGAAGAAGATTAAAAAGCTGGAACATCTCTCTGATGAGGAGAGGCAGAGAGCTGGGACTGGCTGGAGAAGAGAAGGCTCTGGGGATCTGATCAGTGTGCACACAGCCCTGGAGGGAGGGTGCAGAGAGGATGGAGTCAGGCTCAGCTCCGTGGTGCCCAGTGCCCGGACCAGGGGCAGCTGCCACAAACTGAGTCACACGGCTTCCTCTGACCATCAGGGAGCACTTTTTCACTGTGAGGGGAGCGCTGGCAGGGGCTGCCCAGGGAGGTGCTGGAGTCACCATCCTTTGAGATATCCAAAAGCCTGGGCTGGGTCCAGATATCTGGGCTAGATCCTGGGCAGCCAGCCCTGAGCAGCCCTGCTGGAGCAGGGAGTTGGGTATTTACTTCCTGAGGTCCCTCCCAATCTCAACTTCTGTTTGATTCTGTCTCTTGTGCACCTGAGTATTCCTGCATAAGGAAGAGTTGCCCTGATCCATGAAATACCACCTTGCAGGGGTGGGCACACTTGTCTGACCAAGTCTCTCCCTGCAAGAAAGGCTCAGTGTCACCCCACAGGGAAGGGGTCCCAATGCCACATCAAGCATTGCTACACAGAGAAGAGCCCCCCAGCCACTTGAGCATCACCCCACAGGGAATGGCTCCCATTGTCCACCCCAGCAATGCCACCCAGACAGCGCAGCAGAGAGAGCAGCCACCTCCAGCCCGGCCACCCTGGCGGGGCCTGTGGTGTGCCAGGGAAGCTCTGCCCTTCCCAGCGCCTTGCAGGGATCCTCTCATGTTGGGGGTCACCCTGGAAGAACTTGGCAGGATGCTGTGGCTTCCCCCAGCCTTGTTTTGCAGCAGGCAGGGCTTGGCACAGGCGTCCCTGCTGGAACAGCACAGGAGATGGGCAGCGGTGACCCATGCTCAGCCCAGAACAGCGCTGCGCCGTCAGGAGTTTCACAGCCTCAGCCCAGCCCAGGTGGAGGGGACACACATCCCCCTGCACACACAGGGGCTGCAGTTTGGGGGCTGCTGTACCCCAGCACCGCCTGGAAAATGAAGTGCGAGCTGCCAGCGGGGGCTGCAGGCTCCTGGCGGTGCCGGATGCGGCCCCGCTGGCCAACGCGCCGTAATCGAAGACATGTGTGTGGGCTTTGGGGAGAGGCTGCGCTGGGAAACAGGGCCCTGCAGAGACCGGGGGGCTGTATCCTGTCCAAAAGCCCAGGTCCCACATGAAGCCAGGCATGCGAACGCGATCCAAACCACAGCTGGATTTGAACCGAATCTCCCAGCATCTGGGCTAATTTGCTGCAACTTTGATTGATCGTGGGGAGGGGGCACAGGCGGGAGACGCTCCAGCTCAGACCTCCCAACAGAGCCAATGACTTAACCAGAGCTGGTTCCAATCTGCTCAGCACATTGAGGAGAAAATGCCCCTTTCCCTGCGTGCTCCCGGTTGCCGGCGCTGGCTCTTCCTGCAGTCCTGCAGCCCGGCCGTTTCCATCCCTCGGGGCTGGACATCGGCTGCAGCTCTCTGGGGAGACCCGGAAGGTTTTGGGGTCTCTGGGTGCAGAACGCTGGGTAGGTTTGTTGGGTTAGGATCCCTCCAGGAGGCTGAGCAGGACAGGACGGGGGGATGCTAGTGTAAGAAATCCCCCTCCACCTGGCCCAAACCCCTGCGGGCACCGATCCGCCCCTCTGGTCCTGGGAGGGGCCAGGAATGGGAGAAGAGCTGCAAAAGAGGGTGGAAAAGGTGAAGGGTTTTTCCATTCCCTCCCTCGGTCGCTGCCCCCAGGGCTCGGCGTCACTCAGCAGGTAGCTGGGGCAGCCCGGGGTCCCGGCCGGCCCCGGGGGATGCAGCTGTCTGGGAGCCGCTCGCTGCCGTGATTTATGCAGCTCAGCCCCATAAATTACCGGGACGGAGCCCGCGGGAGCCATCGCTCACAGCGACGTCCAGAGCTCGCTGCCAGAACCTGAAACANAAAAAGTCAAAAGAAAAAAAAAAAAAAAAAAAAAAAAAAAAAAAAAAAAAAAAAAAAAGGAGAGGGGGTAGAAATTAGTGCCCTGGGAGTTGGGATTAAACTGCGGCTCTAACGAGGGTCGCCCACGTCCTGCTCCCAGGATCCCAGCTCTTCCTGTGGGCAAGAGACCAGGATGAGGAGCAAGGAGGGGGATTTCTGAGCTGCTGCCTGGGATGAGTCCACTGTAGGTTCCCCATGAGCAGTGATACCCTGTCCCGGTCCCCAGGGTAGTGTCTCCATGGTGAGCTGGGACACCTTGGATCTGAGGGGAATCTGGGGATGAGTTCCAGGTGAGTGATGCTGAGCTGTGAGGTCAACGGCTACCACCACCCTGCACCCTCCCCGTCAGCACCCATCCTTTTTTGTCTCAGATTCAGGGATGGCCAAACCCTGTCCCAGGCACGGGGGACCCCACACTGGCTCCCACTCACCAAGGGACCAGAGTTATGGGGTGAAATCCCGAGAGTATCCGGGGTAGCCCAAGCTGGGAGGGATGGCCAGTGCTCGGGATGCCCTGCTCAGGTCAGGGGGTGTCTGCAGGACCTGCCCAGGATTAGCGGCCGGCCTGGGGAAGCCCATCACGATGCTTTGCTGTACCAGGAGGTTGTGCAAGAGGCTGCGGCTGTGAGAAACGAGAAGTGAAAGTGTGAAGCGAGAGGCGGCTCCCCCCGCGCTGAGGGGGGTACCCCATACTTCACCCCCAGCCTAGCAGCCTTTTCAGGGGCGGCTGGAGGGATGAAGCCGGGGGAAACGTGGCTCTGCCTCCCCCTCTTTCTCCTCCTCCTCCTCCTCCTCCTCCTCCTCATCCCAAACCACCGCAAGCCCCCAGCCCACCCCGAGCCACCGCCACCGCACATCTGGGCGCCAGTGCTGCGTGCCCCTCCCGCTTTCTGCTCTCCCCACCGCCAGCAAATGAGGGCCGGCTGCCTTCCCCCCTTTCCCCCCAGAACCCTTCCCCACATCATCTCCCTCCATTGGACACGTTGTTCCACCCTATGCACCCCAAAATGATACTACCCACTCCAGCTCTCCCACCCGGCTGGTGCCACCCCCCTTTGGGTACCAGCACCCATCCCTCGGGTGGGGCAGCAAGCAAGACCCCTCTACTTTATCGTTCCCCACCGTCCGCCCCGTCGGGTCCCACCTGAGCGGGGAGGAGCCGCCTCCGGTACCGGGCGGGGGTGGAGCGCACCGGGAGCCGCTAGATGGCGCCCTACGAGCGGTACCGACGGGGGGGACACCTCGCTCTTGGCCCGGGGACACCCCAGGTCCCCCCCACTTCGGGGCTCCCGGCCCCTCCCGGGGTGTCCCCGGGCCAAGAGCGATGTCCTAAGGATGGAGACCCCCGAGGGGGCGGTCGGGGCGCGGCAGGAGAAGACCGGGAGGGGGGAAAAACCGGGCTGGGAGGAGGAGGAGGAGACCGGGATGGGGAGGGAGGGGTGTGTAAAGGGGGGGCCCGGCTTGTCGGTGCCCCGCCCGGGGATGGGAGGAGGAAAACCTCCCGCCGTCCCTTTAACAGCCAGCGGCGCTGCTCGGAGTTCAGGCCGGGGTCAGGGGGAGTTCGCAGCCCGGGTTTCACCTCCGAGCTGGCGGCGTCGGGAACCCCGAGGAACCGCTGCTGCTTCTTCCTCAACCACCTCCTCCTCCTCTTCCTCCTCCTCCCGTTCCGTAGGACCGGCCGGGAGCGCGGGGTATGGAGGAAGAGAAGCAGCAGAGGAAGAGGAGGGTGGAGGGGAGCAGCAACCGGCGGCGGCCCCCCCGGGGCTGAGCCATGAGAGTTCACCGAGACCTCAGCTGGTTGGCGGAGGCCACCGGACGCCCAGGTAAAAGGAGGGGGAGAACACCCTAAAATATGGGGAAAATCAGCCGAAAAAGCAGCTCCGCGGGCGCTTGGCTTTATGCACCTGGGCGGGGGGCACCGGCACCGGAACGGAGGCGGGGAGGGGAGGTCCCGCTCCCCTCCACCCCCCAAGCCGTCCCCCCACTCACCTCGAGGAGGGGAGAGGAAACGGGGGCGGGGGGCGCCCGGGGGGCCCGGCCGGCCGCCTCCCGGGACCGGGGCGCATAAGAAGCGGGGAGGCGCGGCGGGGAGCGGGGCAGCGGCTGGGCGCGGGGAACGGCGGGCGGGTGGCGGCCACCGAGTCGGGGTGTCCCCCCGCTGCGCTTAGCCGGCAGGTGGGCGCGGGGTCGCGGGGTCTCGGGGCTGGCGGGGCCGGGGCGCGGCACTGGCGGCGGCGGCGGGTGATGTCACTTTCTCCAAAACCCTCCGGGGGTTTTCACCCCCCTCCCGCCCCTCCGACCCGCCGAGGAACGAGCCCCCATATAAGCGGTGGCACCGGCCGGGCGGCCGCGCAGAGCGGCCGGGACGCAGCAGTGCGTGGGGCTGAGACCCGACCCCCCCGCACCACCCGCCCCACGCGTGGGTGAAGCCCCCGACGCGCACGTCGAGCCCCCCGCGGGTTGTGATGGGCATGTGGGGCCGGGCACGGCGCTGACGGCGCGGCCGGTGTGTTGCAGGGCGGCGGGCGAGGAGCGGGATGCTGGACGCCATGGAGGTGCCGAGCCACTCGCGGCAGCTGCTGCTGCAGCTGAACACGCAGCGCACCAAGGGCTTCCTGTGCGACGTGATCATCGTGGTGCAGAACGCGCTTTTCCGTGCGCACAAGAACATCCTGGCCGCCAGCAGCGCCTACCTCAAGTCGCTGGTGGTCCACGACAACCTGCTCAACCTGGACCATGAGATGGTGAGCCCCGGCATCTTCCGCCTCATCCTCGACTTCATCTACACTGGCCGCCTGGCCGAGTGCGAGCCGGGCAGCGAGCAGAGCCTGGGTGCTGTGCTGGCCGCCGCCAGCTACCTCCAGATCCCCGGTTTGGTGGCCCTTTGCAAGAAGAAGCTGAAGCGCAGCGGCAAGTACTGCCACCTGCGCGGGGGCTACGCGCCCTACAAGCTGGGCCGTGGGCTGCGCGCCGCCACGCCGGTCATCCAGGCTTGCTACTCGGGGACACCACGGCCCGTGGACCTGCCGCCCGTGGAGCCGGCGGCACCGCTGAACACGCAGTGCGGGGAGCTGTACGCCTCGGCCGCCCAGGGCGCCCCGCTGCACCCCCACGGGCTGTGCCCGCCCGAGCGCCACTGCTCGCCGCCCTGCGGCCTTGACCTCTCCAAAAAGAGCCCCACTGGCCCCTCCGCCCAGCTCCTGCCCACTGACCGCCTGCTGCCCGGCGAGCCCCGCGAGCCCTCGCTGCCCCCACGGCACGACAGCCCCCCCGTCAGCGCTGGCCTCCTGGCCAGCCACGCTGCTGCCTACAAGGACTCCCCGCCGGGTGGCGAGCCGGGAGGGCACCCCCACGCCCCCGACCCCTTCCGCAGCACGCCGCCCTGCGCCGAGCCCCCGCTGCCCCGCGCTGATGGGCGCGAGCTGATGTACCGCTGGATGAAGCACGAGCCCCTGGGCCCCTACCTGGACGAGGGGGAGGCGGAGAAGGAGCTGGAGCGGGAGGAAAAGGCCGAGTCGCCGCCTGCGGCACCACAGCCCCGCTACCCCAGCGTGGAGAGCAACGACCTGGAGCCTGATAACAGCACGAGCGAGGAGACGGGCAGCAGCGAGGGCCCCTCGCCCGGCGACGCGCTGGACCGCTACTGCAACCACCTGGGCTACGAGCCGGAGAGCCTGGGTGACAACCTGTACGTCTGCATCCCCTGTGGCAAGGGCTTCCCCAGCTCCGAGCAGCTCAACGCCCACGTGGAGGCCCACAACGAAGAGGAGCTCTATCACAAGGCAGCGGCCGAGCAGGCCGTGCCCTTCCTGGACAAAGGTGGCCCAGGGCTGGGTGACATCTTGCGGCCTTACCGCTGCTCCTCCTGCGACAAGTCCTACAAGGACCCAGCCACGCTGCGCCAGCACGAGAAGACGCACTGGCTGACACGCCCCTACCCCTGCACCATCTGCGGCAAGAAGTTCACGCAACGCGGCACCATGACCCGCCACATGCGCAGCCACCTCGGCCTCAAGCCCTTCGCCTGCGACGCCTGTGGGATGCGCTTCACCCGCCAGTACCGCCTGACCGAGCACATGCGCATCCACTCGGGCGAGAAGCCCTACGAGTGCCAGGTGTGCGGTGGGAAGTTCGCCCAGCAGCGCAACCTCATCAGCCACATGAAGATGCACGCGGCCGGCCCCGACGGCAAAGCCAAGCTGGACTTCCCTGACAGCGTCTACGCCATGGCCCGTCTCACCGC
The DNA here is from genome assembly GCA_013400975.1 of Atrichornis clamosus. Lineage (NCBI taxonomy): Eukaryota > Metazoa > Chordata > Aves > Passeriformes > Menuridae > Atrichornis > Atrichornis clamosus. The sequence goes on along the minus strand of WBMZ01005302.1, from coordinate 110,777 downwards.
CGACCAGCTGGGGCTCAAGCAGGAGAAGGCAGCCGAGCTGCTCTCCCACACCTCGCACTTCCTCAGCGACCCCAAGGCCATGGAGAGCCTTTACCCCCTGGCCAAGTTCACGGCTGAGCACCTGGGGCTGAGCCAGGACAAGGCGGCCGAGGTGCTGGCACAGGCTCCACACCTCCACGCCGAGGCCGCCCGGACCATAGAGCGATACTCGCCCCCCTAGCGCTGGCCTGGCCGGGGGGCTGGGGGAACTGCTGAGCTCCCCTTGCTGCCCCGTATGGAGCTGGGGGGGGCGAGAGTCGGTGCGTGCTCGTCCCCTGGCACTGCCGACGGTCCCGGAGAACTCGCTCGTAGTGGAGGTCCCATGAGAGCTGCTCCGGGATGGATGGACGGCGTGTCCCGCGACCAGCGCCCCGGCTTGCCCGGGAGAAGCCGATAAATCAGGGACTGACCCCGCGGCACATCCACCCCTTGCCGTGGGGGGCTGCCGGGACCCCGGCACCGGGCGGGAGCGACGCACAAGCTGTGAGGCCGGGCCGCGCCCCGAGGCTTTGGAGGACATGAGCCCGCTCCTTACCTCAGGGCTGCCCCCGGGCGAGGGGACGCCCTCGGCAGCCGCCGCGTCACCCCGGCCCCACGGTGGGACCCGCCGGCGCTCGGCTTTGCCGCGACGGGACCCGGACTGTGCTGCCCCGACCGCCGCGGGCCGTGAGTAGTTCGTCCGTGGTGGCCGGAGCGACGCCTCCGTCCTGAGCGGGAGCGGCCAGCGCTGGGCTGGGGGGTGTGTGCCGGACCACCCCCCGGGCCACGCCGGGGGCTCGGGGACAGACTGACGGAGGGGGACGGTAGGATCTGAGTAGCAGGCGTGGGACGGGGCTACGGCGGTCACGTCCATGCTGGGAAGGCCGGGGAATCGCGACGCTCCTCGCCCCGGAGCAAGCACTGACCTCCCGTCCCGTACCCAGGGGCTCAGCCGGCTGCTCCCCGTGTTTTTGGGAGGTGGGGCAGGGCCTGTCCCAGACTGAGCCCCTGGGCCCTGCCCCAGCGGGCGCCTCGCCATCAGGGATGCCCGGGGCACCCGGGGGGGGCCCGGGACCCGGCGGCTTCGCCCTTGGGCGGCCACTCGCCTTGATTATTTTTAATTTTTTTATTTTTGCCAAAGACGCCCGTCCCCAGCGCGGCCGGGCCGGGCCGGGGGGCCATGACAAAGACAAAGCGGTCTCTGATTTGTCAGCTACGGGAGGTGGGCAGGGGCTGCGGGAGGGGGCCGGGGGGCAGAGCCCAAGGGGTGCGTGTGACCTGGGGCCGAGTGCTCCCCGGGCACCTTCTGCCGCCACCGCACCCCCTCTCCCACCTTCTGCTCGGTGTGGGCAAAGTCCCCCCAGCCTGGATCCCCCCGGCCCGTGCCCTGACCCCTCCGTTGGGGCTAATGTGAAGCTTCTCCCCCCTCCTGAGCCCCCTCCTCTCCTTTGCACACGAGGCTCCGGGCGGCCGCTAGCAGCGGCTGTCCCCGGCCTCGCAGCCACTGTGCCTTAGCCTGAGCTGGCCGCTCCTGCCCAGCCGCCCCCCGAGCCTCCCGGGCCTGTCCCGGTCCCCCAGGGCCGGCGGTGCCCCCCGGAGCTGCCGTGGGGTGACTGGCGGCGGTGGCAGCACCCAAAGCACAGCTGGCAGCGCCCAGCGGGGCCCCGGCCCCCCCTGTATCACGTCCAATTTGTACACGGGCTCCTCGCCCTTTTTTTTTTTCTATAGTCGAAACGGAATGAGCAATAAAGTGACATTAACACGCGTGGCCTCGCGTTCTTCTCTGGGGAGGGGCCTGGCTGGTGCAGGGCAGGTGCTGAACGGGGCTGGGAGGTGACCCCAGGAGGTGACCCCGGGGGCCTGTGCGTGTAGAGCTGCGGGGAGGGGACCCGAGGGGCTGTGTTGTGCCTCTGGTTTGCCCAGACGCCTTCGGCTGGGGGCCACCAGCAGCCGCAGGTGGGACACCCTTACAACGTGTCCCGCTGCTGTCCCTCCCTGGCGTCCCCCACCCCAACCTCAGCAGCGACTTGCCCATCGACAGTAAATGACACACCACGCTGCACTGACACGTGTTTAATACCAAAAATTATTAAAACCAACTTAACAAAACAGCCCGAACGCGGGCGCTGCCCCAAGACGTGGGCTCCCAGCAGCCTGGCAGGGATGGCTCCGGGCGCTCAAGCCCTGCTCGCTGTTGTGCTAGCTGGTCTGGTGGCACCAAGACTGTCCCACGGCTGAGCCTGTGACCCACTGTGAAGGATTGCTGTCTGGCAGAGCCACAGGGCCCTCCGAGCTGGTGGTACCTCGGGAAGGGCCTCAGAAAGCAGAGCTGGGGCAGCGTTAGAAAACAAACACTGAAACACACCCGGCATGGAGGAGAAGGCAAGGTCTCTGCACCGATGGCAGCTGGCTGTGGGCAAGGAACTGGGGCATGGGTGCTGTGCTGATGGCTCCATGTGCCCCACAGCAGCCGAGGGCACCCCAAAGTCTCTGTGGGCCAGGCTGTGCCCCACAGCACAGACCCTGTGCCCGGTGCTCCTCTGGCCCAGGTTAACCAGCACAACCTCACGTGTCCCTCGCGCTGCCGAGGCTCTGACCCCAGTGCTGGCCCTCCCTGTGGGGCTGGGCAGCTGGCACGGGGGTAACTGGGCTTCCTGATGCAGACACCAGGTCCGAGCCACCCACACGGGAAAGGAAAATGCTGGGCTCCGTCCTGCTGCTTCCTCTGCCACCTCTGACACTTCCCTCCCACGGCTGCGGTGCCCCAGCGGGGACCAGGGGCGGCCTCGGGGTTGCTCCCACCCTCGGCTCATGGGACTGGGATTTGATAGAGCTCCAGGGGCTCTGGTTCAGGGGTTAATGCTCCCTCTTAGCTTCTGTATCTGATGTGTCACTGGGGACGGGACACTTGGTGATGGGACATCATGGGGTGTGGAAGGCTTAGCGGCACCCCAACCCCAGATCCCAGTGCGGAATGATCCAGGATGAGGCAACAGCTCCATCCATGGAGCAGCTTGGGAAGGGATCTCAGCTGGGGAGTAGTGGGGCTGAGCATTTCTGTGACTCTTTCTGACAGCCACGGGCAGAAGTCAGACCCCACACAGAAGAGGGGCCTGTGGCAATGTGAGGACAAACAGTACCCATGGGACAGCTGGTCCTGGGGTCCTTGGAAAATTTTGTTAGCCTCACATTGAGTCTTAGGTCAAAAGTGTGCCTAAAGGTAGCAGGGTGGGACTAAGGGGTTTGGGGGAGAAGGGGCAGATAACAGCGGGGGTGGGCAGGGGATCAGGACAAAGCAGCTGTGGGGGTGTTCAAAGCCTCCCCCAGCAAAGCAGGCAGGGCACACACCTGAAAACTAACCTACGCTGAAGAAACGAAACTCAACAAGCACACCCTGCACCAGGGAGAGGACAAGCCCCGCTGCAAGCAGCACCCCTGCGTGGGGCAGCACACGGTGGGGAAGGGGTCGGGGGCCTGGGGCTGTCTGGGCCAAGCAGGATGAACAGGCTGGGGCGGGGAGGAACCTGCCCTCGGAGTCCATGGCCTCTCCAAGGGGTACAGGCTGGACTAAACAATCCCAAAGTCTGTGCTGGCGTGTCCCCAATCTCTGCCCTACGCAGCCTACAAACCCAAAGAGCCACCGACGTGTGACTCGAGCTCTCTGCACCCAAGCAAACCAAGCAAAAGGCTGGTGATCCAGCACGGGGCTCACCCAAAGCTTCCCTCGCCAGCGGGGCTCTCCAGCTCCGCGCTGGCACTGCCCAAAGGCTGGCGGGACCCTCAACGGCCCAGCCTCCACGTGAACCATCCACAGCAATGACCTTCCCAGCTGGCCTGCCCTCGGGGGGCCCTTCGCAGCACGGCCATTCTGGGGTGGGTTGAAGACGTGGCGTTTATTGTTCGTGGTGGGCTGGCGGCGGTGGCGGCGCGGCGAGGCCGCCGCTGGAGCCGGGCTCCCACCGTAAGGGGCTGCGTGACTGGCTCAGGGGCCGTGGGCCCCGCTCGGCCCCCTCAGCCCTCCTGGGCCCACTTGAGGAAGGTGGGGATGTCCCGCACCGGCACGTTGCGGGTCAGCGCTTTGACTCGCAGGTTCCGGTCGTCCGTCAGCAAAACCACTTCCCTGAGCAAATGGATGGGATCGTCTGCAACGAGACACAGAGGGAGAGAGCAGTGAAGCTCAGACCTGCTCGCTCTGCCTCAGCCCTTGGACCCATTCCACCGTGTGTCCCACCACCCTCCTTGCTCTCCAAGGCTTCCTGGCATGGCTCAGAGACAGCCTTGCATCCCAAAGGCCGGCTGCTCCCCTCTCTACGCTGCCCAGGGATGATTTGTGATCACTCCCCACTGCCCACACAGGGTGGTGGACCGGCCACAGGCTGGGAAGAGGAGGTCCCTGCCTGACCCAGGCCAGGAAGACAGCCCGCGACCCTGGCTCCAGCAGGAAGCTGGTGCTATTATTCTGTTGATCTCATTATAAGATCTAAAGCCACCCCTTATTTTTTGTGGAGCTTTTTTGGAGTCGCCACCGACACCGAGGCGTTTCTGGCTGGGGCTCAGACAGCCCCACAGAGTTGATGCCTGAGAAATAACCGGAGGGATCTTGCCCCCAGATGGATGAGCTGCCCCGCACGCAACGCGCCGGGCTGGGATGTGGGAGCCACGCTTACGTGTGTGCGAGGCAGGGGAAGCATATGGGGTATGTGTAAGCAGCTGGGTCCTGTGACCAGAGTACTGTTCCTATGAGCACAGGAAACACAGTGCCTCCGAGCCAGGACGGGAATGGAAAAAACAGAGTTTATGGGAGCCCAACATGGGCCCAGATTGGCTGTGCAGGGAGCGGCAGGACGAGGGGAAGGGGAGGGTGGCCAGGAACGCGGGCTACGGTCACGGTGTCGGGGCTGAGGATGGAGGGGTGAGCACCCTGCTGGCCTGTGCTGGAAGGAAGGGAACTGGGGGCTCAGTGGGAAGGCAGGCCAGGGATTGAGGGCTGCCTCAAGTGGGATCGGGAGGTTTTGCGCGGACACTTTAAGAAATGTGTAACAATAAACATCCTCTGCTCCGCGCTGGTGACGCGCCTCCTTGTTACAAACCAGAGGCTGTCAGCTTGTCAGGCCCCATTCCCCATAATCCACATGATTTCAAAATTCAGCATCATTTGCACATAAACATTTGGTGACGGTTTCTCTGTGAATCTGACAAGTTAAGCTGCTAAGAATTCGCGCTGACAAATGCGGGTTGATTTCTTGGGCAGCTGCTGATGCGATTCCCATTCCCGCCGCCCTGGCAACAGCCCGGGGGCTGTCTGGTCCCAGCACACGTGGCTGATGCCAACCAGGAATCCGGAGGGAAAAGAGTCCTGGACAGAAGGCATCAGAGGTTGTGGGGAGGTGGCGTTTTCAGGCCCTTTGTCACCACAAAGATGGCTCTGTGGACATTTATGGCGGGTTTGTCACAGGCTGGGGCATCCCCAAAGTGTTGTGAGGTGCACATTTGGCAATGAGGTGGGAGGGCCACAGCCTGGGGCTGACCGGAGGCAGGAGGTGGCACCTCGGTGTTGAAAGAGGCAAAATGCGGGAGAGAACAGATCCAAGGGCCATGAAAGAGAAACGGGAGGAGTCTGTGGAATGCAACAGGGAAGGGACAAAGAGGATGTGAGGATGTCCTACCTTTGTTGGAGGGCATGAAATCCTTGGCCTTGTCATTGCAATAGTGGAGGCAGCAGGACAGAATCAGGTCGTCATTGTTTCCCTGGAAAAAAAAGGGCAACGTTTCCTTGGCAGGGAAAACTCTGCACCCCCACCACCCTGACTGCTGCACCACCTTGAGACATCCCAACGCAGCTCAGTGAGAGCAGGGCTCCTCTGAGCTGAGACACCAGAGCCTACTCAGCCACCTGCCAAGTAGGGGGACAGAGCCATTCCCTGCCCAGAGCTCAGGGACCTCAGGGTCCCCGGTTTTCCCAAAGGAGGTGGTGGCAGAGAGCTCCCAGCCCTCAGTGTCCTGGATGCCCCTTACCTGCTGGCCAGTGGTGTCTTCACTGCGGAAGGAGATGGACTCCAGCTCGTTGCCTCGGCTGGTCAGAGCCCTCAAGCAGTTGTCCCGGCTCTCGAATCGCTCCTCCAGGAACTCGATGGACTTCCTGGCTCTCTCCTGCACTTGGCGGGCATAGCCTGCAGCCCGGTGCTCCATCTCTGGGCCCTTGGCCAGGCCATCCAGCTCGTTTATCACTTCAAACAGGAAGAGGAGGTACAGTTACTATGGGACAAGGTGCTCCCGTGACCTGCTGCTGGAGCACGCAAGTTGCCAAGGCCTCGGGGCCGGGGCACTGGGAGCTGGCTCAGGAAATCTGGGTTCAGCTGCCACAGTGTCCCTGTGCTCCTGGACTTGGCTGCGGGTCTGGAAAAGCTTTGCTGCCTTCCACCTCTGTGGGTCACCTGGCTCGGCCCCGAGTGCACAGGCACCTCGCCCCGCAGTGGGTCTGGTGAGGGCAACTGGTTCTGCTCTGTGCAACACCGGGGAGCACCGCCGTGCCCCCCACCCCGCGCTCCTGCATCGTGACCAACAGCACGTCCGTGCCCGGGGCTGTCAGGAAACCCTCAACTCCTGCATCCTGCTCCTCTGTCTCCGAGCACAGTGGGGGCCAGTGGCACTGTGCCTCCCGCCCGCGTGGCACTGCCCGGCCCTGCACTGTCCCACACGGAAAAGCTCATGTGCCCTCCCTGCTGCAGGGCTGCACGTGGGAACAGGAAGCAGGCAGTTCCCACCCTGGCACTATTTCCCACACAAATCCCAGCTCTGTTTTCCCACCTGAAGCCACCACCCCATGCTCCTGGCAGGGAACACGCTCCTTTCAACACCTCACCCATCTGGCTTTGCGCATCTGTCCTGCCTCGGGACGAGCTTGGAATCCAGGTGGATTCCCAGCCTGTTCACCTTGACTGGAACCTCTTGTACTGCTGCCAAGTGGTTGGGAACTCCAGCTGCTCCAGCCCCACGAGCCCAAGGGACCTCAGAGCTCCAGGAGGGACCAACCCTCGGGTGCCGGGGCTGCTGGAGCGGCGCTCTGTGTGTGCGAGCGACGACACTCGTGTGCACATCTGGACACACCCTCGTGTGCCCGGCTTCACAGCTGGAGGCAGGGTTGGGCACACAAATGTGCATGCAGATGTGCAAACAAGTGTCCCTGGCTGTGCTGGTGAGCAGGGCTGCGTGTGCACGGAGCCGTGCGCGCGGCAGAGCTGGTGTGCACGTGTGTGCGAGGCAGCCTCTGTGCAGAGTGTGTGTGTGTGTGTGTGTGTGTGTGTGTTTTAGCCATGGCTTCATTTCTGAAGATTGTTTCCGAGCTTGGAGCCAAGTCCTGAGTTCAAGTGGGAACTATGCATTCCTTGGGGGGTTCGGGGAGAGAGCTCGGGGTCTGAGGCCTCTCCCCAGTGCTGTGAATCACTGCCCGGGGAGCCTGCGTGATCGCTCTGTTCCATGGTGAGACTGGCACTCACTGTCTGGGTATTCCAATTAAATCTGCATGGAGTTGCTTTGCTCTTCCCTGGCTGGAGACTCTTCTTGCTACCGACCTGATGCTGCCATTTCCACACAATGCACGGCTGGGCCCGGGGTGGGGGGAGCCGTGCAAGAACGGAACATCAAACAGGAAAAGCTGGTATTCCCTCCCGAAATCCGCCTTCCTGCTTCCAAGCTAAACAGGCTTCAAAGGGGAGGCTTGTTTGTGCTTCTGCACCAGGCCTGGCTTCTCCATGGCGGGGTCAGGCTCAAGGAGCACGGAGCAGGTTAAAGAGCAAGAGAAACAAACCCAACGAGAAGCCAAGCGCTTAACCCCTTGCTGCATCCCCGGGAAGAGCAGGGAGCAGAGCTGGGAGAAGGGCACTGTGCCTCTCTCCAGTCTGGCCAAGGGACATGGCACCAAGGCCTCTGTTCCCAGCAGCCACAGGCCTTGGGGATGGCTTTCCGGGGGGACGAGGGGGAATGTGATCAACACCTGGTGTGGACAGGGAGTTGGTGGTTTTGGGGTGCTTTTGGGAGGCTTGTGGCACCTGTGGGAGATGAGTTACTCTGCACTATGATGAGGCAGCAGGACAGGATGGCACTGAAGGTGCCAGGCTCCTTTTGCAGGTTGAGGGCAGCAGCATCTTGGACAGGGACAGGACCAGAGCTTTCAGCTCTCCTGCTGCCCCTGGCTGGGGTTTGATGGAGAAGCCTCACGGCAACCACAGGAGTGCACCAGGAGGCAGAGCCGTGGCTCCAGGGCAGGTCCAGGCTCTCCCAGGTGTGAACACGCTCCACAGCCCCCAGGGCTTCCCAGGCTCTGCTGGTGCTGCCGACTGCCTTCCCTTGGCTTCTGCAGTGCCAAGCCACAGAGAAACTTGGCAGCTCCTGTGCTGAGCTGGGCAGGCATCCAGCCCCTGCTCTCCCCACCCAGGGGTGCCATCTCCAGCCCCAGGAATCCCTCCTGAGCTGGGCTGCTCACCCTGAGGGGAAGGGCAGCAGCTGGATGTTGGCTCTGGGGCAGGCAGGGCAGTCTGCTGGACACCAGGAGCGGAGAAGGAACCCCCACAATGGCTCGGAGGGCAGCACCCCTGCATGCCACAGGGTGCACCTGTGCCACCTCTCTGCCTGGACGCTGGAGATGCCCACAGGACACAGCTGGCCCCTGATGTCCCAGGACTGTGGATTAGACAGGGCAGCCTGTGGGCTCTGCGAGGCTCAGCACCACTGCTGCCTCAGCTTCTCCTGCTGCCCCTGGGGGTCCTGTGAGTGCCAGGCTGGCACCGGGACGTGCCAGGCACCGGAGTGACCCTGGCCAGAGGAGCGGCACCTCCAGCCCGGAGCGTGATCAAACAATCAGAGCAAAGGCACCGAACCAAATCCTGCCGCCACCCTGGGAGACCACCCAGCAGCACAGCCGTTATCTGCCAGGGTGAGTGTTTACCAATAACGGGAACCAGCTTGCTGTTTTACTGAGAGCTTTATAAGGATAAAAAGAAGGGCTGGGCTTGAGCAGCTCCGAGACGCTGGGACACAGGCCGGCCATTTGCTCAGCCTGCCTAAGCCCCAGCTCAGCTGGGATAAGCTATCTGCTCTGATTGTTTAACAATTCCTCCTCCTTGCACCCTTCAAAATTCCCTCCAAATCCTGTTTAACACCCATCTGCTTTCTCCCAGACCCTGGCACCCCCAAATGAAGCAGGAGAAGTTTGCTGAGTGCTGTGGGCAGGAAGGGAGAAGGGTGACAGGGGCTGAAGGAATGCCAACAACGACTGGGATGAGACAGGGCAGGATGAAGTCCAGTCCCACGGCATGAGCCAACCAGCTCCAGACCACACAGGCTCTGCGGGCACGTGGGGCATGGAGAGAGGGATCCAGGAGGGCTCAGAGGTACAGACCACACCACGGGAGAGGGGAAGCCCCCGGCATAGCACTGTCCCCACTCACCGATCAGGGGCACCACCAGGATGAACTTCCTGCAGTCCAGCAGCGTGACCAAGCTGCTGAGGTGGTCGATGAAACCGTTGGTGTCCGGGACCAGAAAGACAGGTCTGATCTCCAGCTCCATCTGCCTCATTTGGCTCTGGTCTTTCAGCACGGCCTGGAGGAGAAGGAAGGACACATGGTGAGTAAGGAGGATGTCAGCCCTATGACCTGTGGACCCTGAGAGCAGAAGATAAGCCTGGCTGGCACGTACAAATCCATGTGAAGGAGACTGGGAGGAGGCTGCATCCATCCCACCTGCACACCCCAAACACCAGCTCCTGCAGGCCCACAGTACACACGTGAGCAGGATGGAGCACTCTCCTAGGAAAACAGCCCCATCCAGGCTCTGGGAGAACTGGGACCAGCCTTGAAAATGGAGGTGTTTTGAGAATTGTCCCATTTGTGGGATGGAAGCAGCCAGGACCACCTGCACTGGTGCCAAGAGACCAACCCTGACAGAAAAAGAGGGGAGAAAAGAGGGATGGAGGACAGGGGTTCTGGGGCTTCACATGGAAACAGGTCAAGGTGACAACAGACAGACAAACCACACACAGACGTCCTGTCAACAGCCTCCTAACACAGGGACCCCAAGCAGGCAGCCAGAGGTCTGTGGGGTAGAGATCCTTGGCTGAGTACCTCCCTCACTGCCCCACCACCTCCTGCACATGCCTTGCCTTTTCCGACTCCATCCAGCTGGGAAGCCAGGTGGGTTCCAGCCCTGAAAACTCACAGTACTGTCCTTGGTCCAGCCCTTCACGCCCGCAGAGACCAGAGGTGCTCACACTCAGGGGGAGGGTCTGCTGGGGCTCGCTGGCTGCCCTCTGGGGCTGCACCTGGACCTCTGGCCAACGCCAGTTGCCAAAACGGGACCCCAGAGCTCACGTATGACTTTCGAGGCTCTCGAAGGACTTGGACTCTTTAGTAAGTCACAGGCTTAAAAAACTCAGGATGCTATTCTAGTGCTTCCTCTGCTTAAAAATAGCTTCCCTGGACTCGCTGATGTTTGTTGCCTCTAATAGGAACCGGTCACCCATGGAGCACAGCAGAGCTGCTGTGGAACACATCCACCATGCAAACCCTTCTGAGACCGGGCTTGCACCCACCAGATGTGCCCTGGGGACACGTGGTGACCACTGACCCTGTCCTGCCCAATGTTATGGGGAGCTCCCCCTGCCCATGGTGAGGATCCCAACCCTCCCCCAGTCATGCCAAACCCTCGGAGGCTCCCTGGAACAACAAGCTGCACGGGCCAGCAGTGGCCATGGAAAGAAGTGGTTTTTAATTCATTTCCAAGTGTTGTCATCTGGCTTTAAATCAAGGCGGCTTGATGCTGCCACCTCCCACAAGTGTCTCCAGGCAAGGCAGCAACCAGAACCTCACCACGTGTCCCCCACCCTCCTTCTGGCAGTGCTGGTCATGAGGACGTGGCTCCCACAGACCCCGAGGGCTGACAGGCAGAGCAGGGAGCGTGCCAGGTCCTGGCTGCTGCATGCCAGCGTGAGGACATGCCTTCCCCATCATGCAGGGGACACACCAGTGTCCCCCTGCTGAAGCTCTGTACCAGCCACGTGCTAGATGCCATCCCTGCCTGCGCTCTGCCTTCACCCAGGGCTCTGTGGCACTCACTGGTGGCACAGGAAGAGCTACAGTCAGGGACAGCCTGAGGTCCCCAGCGCTGCTGCCACCTCCTCACCATGAGGAGAACAGCAGGTGGGGTGTCCCCAAAGGGTTTTAAAGGAGATGCTCGTCCCTGGGACGCACTGGATCCAGCTCCACCTGCCATGGGGAGACAGAGAAGAGCTCCATCGACCAATGCAGAGACCCAGAGAGCGGCCAAAGAGGCCGATGGCTCTGGAGTTGCAGGAAGTGGGGGTGAAACCACGCAGTCTCCAATGAAAGGTGCCAGTCCTATGTGAAAAGGGGCTGGTCGCAGGAGAGGGACCCCCGCCTGCACCCCAAAACTCTGCTGACCCCGCGGCTCACCCCAGCCCCTGCAGGTGACCCTAGGAGCGCGAGCAGGACGCTCACCCACCCCTCCGGCCGGGGGCACGGGGCTGACGGCGGGGAGGGCAGCACCCTGGTGTGTGGCATTTGCCCCCGTGGCGGCTCTCGCAGGCCGTACCCGGCCGATTCCTGGCAGCCGCCAGCAAGGCCTGTGCCGGCCGTCACGTCCCATTCCGCTCGCCCGGCCGCCCGGTGAGAGAAGGACACAGGATGCGCCGGGAGTGAAAGAGCGAGGTCGGCGGGGAGCGTGCCAAGTCCCCGCGCACAGCTCCGGGCCGCTCGGGGAGCCAGAGGGAAACTCGCCTTTGCAGAGTTCAGAGGCCGGCAGCGAGATTTATTTTTGTTTGTGTGAGTAAAAGGCTGCAGAAGCCTCCGGCCAAGGGGTTTGGGGGAGAGAGGAGTGGCCTGTGATTCATGCGGACGCTGGCTGGCCCCACGCCAGAGATGAAAGGGAGCCCATGTGCGGCAGAACTGGGGAGGCCACTTCTGCCTTAACCCTTCTGCTGGTCTGTGGGGCATGGTCCCGTGGGGAGGAAGGGGGGCGTGAGGGTGTGGATCAGGATGCCCACATCTGGGGCCTGGCTTCTGTGCTGCCAGGGCTGCCAGAAACGCGCAGCTGGTTCCAATGTGCCTCAGTTTCCCTGATACAAGGACAAGGAGATGGTGGCCTGTGTGTCCTGCTGGGAGGTGGGGTCTGGAGATGACCCTGGGGACTGCAGGGTGGACAGAACAGTGCAGGTACAGGTACAGGTACAGCCTCGTCCTGGCCCCTGTGCTTTGGGACAGCTGGATTTTAACCTTGGCTTATTTGGGTTAAACACATGGCTCAGCTCGGCTCAGTGGCAGGGTGACCCCACAGTGCTGGACATGGCAGGGGACCTGAGGCTAGGGGGTCCCTGCCCTCTCCCGGACTGCCAGCTCCACCCCCATCACCTCCTGCACCCACACGCTGTGGTGTCGGCACTGTTCCCACCCACAGCCCCCTGCCCATCCCGCTGCTCCGGCCACGGGGCTTCTCCCAGGAGCTGGGCCGGAGCCGGAGGTGGCTCCCCCGGCTGCCCCAGCTGGTGGCAGCACTGAGATCAGACACTCCTGCACACAGAGTCCCAAATTCCCAGCTCATCCATCAGCTGGGATCACCTGGGGGATTCCCCGGAAGTCGATGTCCGGGTGAGGGCTTCCAGCGTGGGCAGGGGACGGGTCCCCCAAAAGCCAGGCCACCAGGCAGGGCTTTGTGCAGAGTGACAGGGGGGCGAACTGAGGGCTTCCACCACCAGCACAGAATAGGAGAGGGCTCTACACAGACCCTGGAGCTCCACACACGGACCCCAGAGCTCCTCTGCCCGCGGTGCCAGGATGGCAGAGCGGCCGAAAAGTAGTGCCTTCGGGACAGGTCACACGGGGTCACGCCGCTCTGCCAGGACGGAAGGGCCACCACCACCCAGCCACCTCCTCTCCTGCCACCACCCGCTCCCCAGCCGCGGCCAAAGCCGGCGCCTCTGCCCCTTCCAGCCCCGCGTGCTCCGCGGGGATCGGATTTTCCAGGGACGAGAACAATGCCTCCACCAGCCTCTCTGCTCGAGGGCTTCCTCCTCCCAAGGTTCGTCTCCAGCGTCTTCCTCGGGAGTAAACGTGCCCCGTGCCTGGTAGCACACCGGGGCCGCCGCCGTGGCGGAGCCGCCGTGGGTGGGTGTGCGCCTTCCGCAGGCAGCAGGCACCCGCTCCCAGGCAGGTGCTGTCGGCGCGTGTGCGCCCGCGGCATTGTTCCTGCGGGGAGAGCGTGAATGGGACACGGCTAAATTTAGCCACTTACTCACACTACCGCCACAAAGGAGCGGCTGCATCTTAAGGGGGCGGCCGTTCCGTGGGCTCAGAAGGGACAGGAGAGCGGCTATTTTGGGAAGACATGTCATAATTGGCCGCCCCGGTTAAGCTGCTTCTGTAATGCTGAGCAAAACAATAGCAGCATCCAGAGGAAGAGCCTGTTATGTTTCAGGTGGGATGTTTTCAACCGGTCAGGAAACTCGACCGCTCCCAGCGCACAGCGGCGGCACAAAGGACAGGGGACGCTGAACAGCATGGACCAAGGGCTGGCCAAGCAGCAGGACATGCAGCGTGGGCTGGGGACAGCCCTGACTGACAGCGCTGCCTGCCCCAGCAGTGTTGCTGCCACCTCTTTTTGTCCACCTGTCAGCCTGGCCTCTCCTCCCTCCAAATACCTGGGCAGCACCCAGGGATGTGCCTGGTCTTTCACCTCGTCCTGATGCATCGCTGCTGTCACCAGCTGTCACCAGCTCTGTCCCAGTCTGGGGATGTGGTGAGGGCAGTGGCAGGCTGCCGCTGGAGCCACGGAGTAAAGGGCTGCTGCCTTGCATGTGGAGCTGCCCAGGGACGCAAGAGACCTGACCCTACTCTGTTCTATCTTATCTGTCCCCCTCAGAGCAATGGTTTAGGGGTCTGTGCTCATGTAGGGGAATGGAGCTGAGCTCTCCTGTTCCCTCTACAGCTGCTGCTGGCCAAGGGCCACCCTGTTTGCTATTTACCCTGCCTGGACCTGCTCCCCCAGCAGCTCAAGCCATTCTTGCACACACCCAGCCAGGACAGGGACCAAAGGAGTGCAGTGAAACCCAAATCCCCCTCAAGGTGTGAATGTGATCCCAGCATGGGGGCTGCAATGAAGACCTCCTGTGCTGCCCTGCAACAGCAGGGAACCTGGGACAGTGTCACCTGGGGTGATCTCCATCAGCAGCAGAGCTGGGCTGCCCAAGGTGGGAAGCAGGGAAAAGGCAGGGACAGTGCAGGAAAACCTGCAGGGGAGAAGGCAGTGACTTCATCTCTGAGAAGCACAACTCTGCAGGTCCCAGGTGAGGCTGTGACACTGCGTTCCCCTTGGGCACAGAAAGAGACCAGACAGCCAAGAGGTGAAGACTTCGCTTGCACCCTGTGTCCATGCACACCCCATCACAGATTCTGTGGGACGCAGCCACAGCACCTAGGCCCAAGTCCCCACTGTTGTGCAGGCACAACCACACGGCCCTGCATGGGGAGTCGAGGCTCTCAGTGTGCTGAGACAGGAGCCACATCTGCTCAACTCGCATGGAGCTGTGGCTTGTCCTGCGGATAATGAAAGGGGGACTCAGAGAGTAGCTGATAATCCCTAGGTGGGTAGTGAATGAGAGACAGTAACAGGGAAGGCAGAGGGTCCCCAAGTCCCATGAAACACTCAATCTCTTGGGAAGAGCAGAAAGGTCAAGGTTCAGGGTTTAAGAGGGAAAGCGGAGGGGGTGGATGCTGAGCTGGCTCCAACCTGGCCTCCACCAGCAGCATTTTCCACCCGAGCTGCTCTGCTCCTCCAGCTGCATGGTCAGTACCCGGGCAGGGAGAGGACTGGGGCAAGCACACGTGTTGCTCCAGGCCATTCCCAGCCAGCTACGGCCTGGATGACTTTACTGAAGCCCCAAGGACTTCTCCTCCGCCCCGCGCCTTCAGACTCCAAGTGCACCTCAGCTCTCAGCTGTGCAGCCCCTGAAGCTGCCCACACCCTCATTTTGACCTCTCTCTGCCTGCGAGCAGCGGCCCCAGCACGGCCGGGGAGGAAGGGAGGAGCAGGCCGGGGGGAGAAAGCCCCTGACAACATCAGGCAGCCCCCACTCTCCCCGCAGAATGGGCAGCGGCCGTCCCGGGGGGGGACGGCTGCAGCTGCGCCGGTCGCTGGGATCTGCTGCGCGCTGCCCTCCCCGAACATGTGCAGTTCCTGTTTGCTGTGTCTGTACAAGGCAGTGGGAAGTGGGGAATTTACTTACACCTCCCGCTTAACAACCATGGGAGGCTGGAAGGCTTCAGGCCGCTTTAATTTACAGCCCATCTCTCCAATCTCTCACTCGTTTCGTTGCTGCTTTCTTCCTCCTCGAATTAACGTGACCCAGGTACCTGCCAACAATAATGGACTCGCTTGCGGGGGCGGCCCCTCCCTCCCGGCACAACTTCTACCTTCGCCTCGATATGAATTGCTCCGAATTCAAATGAAAAAATTAAAAAAGAAAGAGAAAAAAGGCGAAATCTGAAAAGGTTGGGGTGGGTTTGGAAAAGCGAAGCGCAGTGGTTCTGGGCCCGGCGCCAGTAGCCCGAGGGTACACATGTGCAGGCTCTCCCAGTAGGGCCTTCAGCAGCCCTGTTTTACAACCACCTCGGCACACACTGCAGAGTTCACGCATATGGCCAGACAGATGTGTCTGGCTTACGTTCAAGGCTGGAAAATGAAGAATTATGGAAGTGAAGGGCCCTGGGCATTAGAGAGGGCGGAGGTGAGGGGGAGGGGAGCCAGGGAGAATTTTTCCTCTGCTGAGAAATCCTCATCTGGGCCGCGAGGCTGGAGGAAGAGGGGTTGCGAGCGAGGAGGCAGCCAACAGCCATCCATGCATGTGAGATTGCTCTTAAAGCAACAGGGTGCATCGCCAGGCGTCTGCTCCCAGTCCAACCAGTTTACTTCACCAGCTCCCCCTGGGAAGCACGCTCGGATGAGGCCAGGGCCAGGCCAGGATCACCTGCATCCCGTCTGTTTGTCCCCATAACGATGGCAACGTTCTGGCTGCAGCAGCCGTTCGCAGACTATTTTTCCGCCGCTGGCTCCTGCGTGAACTCTGCCGTTCACGTCCCACCCTCTCCCTGTCTGCCTGTGCCCTGTTGCACAGGAAGGCTGATTTCTCACCAAATCTCACTGTCACGGAGCCTCTGCCCTGGGTGGGGGCACAGCTCACTGGCACACACACAGGAGCCTCTGCCCTGGCGCACAGCTCACTGCCTGGCACACACGGCACTACAGCCAGCACCGAAAGCACGGCCCGGCCACTCCTGGGTATGCTGGCAGCTCCGTAGGGAAGCTGTGTCTGGCTTCAAGAGCGTCCAAGGAGTCACCAAAACACTAATCTCAGGGCCTGGGAGGGATGATCTTACCCAGGGTGGGCACAGCAACACCAATTTGGCGCTTCCAAAGAGTCAGAGTTAAGTTTGCGCTGAGTTTCAGAGAGGTAGCACGTGGTACCTACACCCAGGAAGGTCAAGGTGCTGCAGGACATCCCAAGAGGCCATTGAAGAATGGCAGGAAAACAGCTGTGCACCACTGGCACAGGGAGGTGGGATCAGCCCATCCTACCTGAATCTTGTCTTGACGGCGCTGCTGCTCAGCGACTTTCCTGGCCAGGGCTTGCTTTTTGGCTCTGAGCTCCTTGATGTCCATCTCTCCTCCACTGCCTTCAGTCTCAGAATCATCTTCAAACGCCTCGATCCTCACATCATCTTCCTTCTTCCAGGAAATGCAAAAGGAGAGAAAACCAGGAGGGAAGTCATTGTAAGGGATGCTGGTGGCAGGGATTGTTCTCATTCTGCTCTCCCTCTTCCAGCAGCCAAATCCCTGTCAGGCATGGTCCATCACCGCTTGCTGATGGGTGACTGACTGTTTCTAAACACCCCAGAGAAGCCAAATAAATAGTAAACATTCAGGAAATGACAAGGTGAGACAGGAGGTAACGGGGCAGGAAAGGCAGCGACCAGGCAGGGCAAGGGCAGCCCAGTGTAACTGTTCTAAAATCACACCCTCTTCCTCACCTTGGAAAACTCTTCCCACAGCCTTGGGTGAGTCACTGATGTTTTATAGCCTCCAGTTCTGTGAAATCATGGTATTTCCCTGTCTCTCTGCTTTGTCTGGCTGTTTAGGCTGCACATCCCTGTTTCGGCTGCTTCTTCCCACCTCCCTGCACCAGGGCTGTACGAGGCTCCTCTAACACTGCTGCCTCGTCCCCAAGGGCACACATCTTGACAGGAACCTCACATCCATGAACTCAGGTGCCCTCCTCCATGTTGATCTCTGAGTAAGGCAGAGATACTCCTGCACCCACTCCAAAACTTCCATCTGGGTTGGAACAGATGTTTCAGAAGGAGATGCTCAAAATCTTCATTTTAAAGCTCCACATGATGGAGAATACACTGTGTCTCAAGGTCACTCATTTCAACAGTTAATTACTTCCTCTGTTAACATTTCCACCCTACTTCTAGTCAGCCTTTACCATGTTCCTGCTGGCCAGGAACCTTGTCTTTGCTGAATTCCAGAGTCCCTGGTTCTCCAACCTCCTGCCCACACAAGCACTTCTGGATCATACTGCATCTTCTCCCTCTCCTAGAGACCCCTTCCTGGGGCTCCCTTCCCAGTATGCCTGCACTGCCTGGACACCCCAGAAAGATCCACGCTGTTCCTTCACCAGGTGAAGGCCACTCTGGCCTTTCCCCACCCACCCACATCACTGGGAGCCAGGAGAGTGGGAGGTAGTGGCTGGTGTCTAATTGGGCATCACTCACAATCAAGTTCTGCCCAAGTTTTGCTGCTGTCCCCAGTGACTTCATGTCCAAAGGGGAGCCCACAAGTCCCTGTTCCTCAAAAGTGTCACACATGTGCTGCCCAGGAGCCCAGCTTTTCATTGCTGCCTGCAGACCCCTTGTCTCACCCAGCTGCCCTTGGTCCCCAGTAATCATGCGTGGCCTTCCCAAGCCATGCCATAACCCAGCTTTCCTTCCCTGCACAAAAGCCAAGGGTTATGACAGGGCTGGAAAGAATTCCCAGGTGGCACCTGGGCAGAAAGACCTGCTCTGAGCTCCTGCAGGGCTGCAGGGGACAGATCCTGCACAGAGGGATCAGAGCAGGGCTATACTCCCTGCCCTGTGCACGACACATGTCAGCAGAAGGCTCTTGTGATCTTAATTTAGAACAACCCCAGTGCTGCACAGTCGTGCACTCAATCATTTCACCCAGACTGTGCGCCCGCCTGGCCACAGAACCACCTACTCTTCTCTCCTTGTGACTTTTTAGCCATGGGAACGAGGAAGATGGGAGCCCTCAGGCTCACTTCCCTCTGCCTAGACCACAGGGGATGGGGGGATGCTGCCAGAGGGAGAGCAAGGGCCTCGGGGAAAAGCCTCTGTCTGAGGCAGATCTGCTGCAGTGGGTTGGGACCTGCTTGCCCACAGTGGTGGTGGTCATGCTGGCGAGCTGGAAGCTCCCTCGAGACCAGAGCCCAAGAAGGAAGCTCCAGGGTTGCACAACAAGCTCATGGAGAGATTCCCACAGATGAGCAGAGACTGTAGGGATGGGGCAGGAGGGAGTTATCCTTGTACTGTGCTTGTTCATAGCAGGAATTGGAGGGACTGACCCAATAAAAGGAGCCTTCTGGAGAACAGGACCATCCCTGTCGTGACACTGATTGGAACCTAAAGATTCCCCATATCTCAGTTTGAAAATCTTCAGCACCTTGTCCAGAACAGGACAAAGATCCAGGTCTCCCACCTTACAGAGACAGCTCTTGCTGCCTGTGGATGTGCTCTGTCCCCTGCTCAGCTGGGACAAGGAGGGTGCTGAGCACAGTCTTGCTCTGGGTTCCTCTGGCTTTCATCTCCCTGGGGCACACAGAGCCATGAGACAGAGATGAGGTGCTGTCCCTGCACGGGGTGATACCCCCCTGGCTCTGAGTGCCTGGCCCCAGCACAGGGAGGGGAGCCAGAGTGAGCCTGGGCAGCACCAGGCCACCCAGCTTCCCGTTCCCAACGCCTCTGCTCCTCTCTCCTGTTTCCCTGGCCTTTCCAACTGCAAGATTAAACAGAAGAAAGGAGTCAACCTGCAGAGCGGCTGGCAGGGCCCTTAAACACACACACGGAGCCTGGAGTGAAGTAAGGCCTACAGGAACAAGCAAGGGCAGAAAAACAAGAGTTGAATTCCTTAATCACATCAGGATGTGAGAGGCAGGGGAGGGACGGGGCGCCAATGTCAGCTCTTCCTGTACGTGTGCTGGAGGCTGGAGCTCAGGCCTCTGCCGCAGCGAGCTCCACGGCTATAAACTTGATCCTGAAGCTGAACCCTGACACCCCCTCGCCCACCTCCTCTCCCGGGGCCGTGGTGCTGCGCGTTATTAAAGCTCCCCCCACTCTGGGTATGAAGAAAGCAGCATCTGGAACTCATAGCGGCGTGCGAGATAGAGGCAGGGGCTGGGCTGGCAGGAAAGGGCACGAGCGAAGCACACTCGGGAGACAAGGGCTGTGCACCATTTGCCCCCCCTGCCTCCCCCCATAAAATGCACACGCAGCTACACCAGCTATAAATAGCGGGAGCTGCAGGGCAGGCAGAGGCTGGGCCCCACAGGGGTGATTCTTCCTTCACCGAGGCGCGCTCTTCCCGCACGGTACCTGATCTTCCAGTTGTTTTCCCTCTTGGCTTCCCATTTCCTTTCCCATGGCGTCTGGGACGGGTGCCACTGACACATATTTTCCACCCTTGAATGCCAGCAAAGGCTCTTCTTGTCCACAAAGGGCTTCCAGGAAATACTTCAGAACTGTGACCCTCTTGCAGTCGGCTGCAATAACCTACGGGGTGAGGACGAGGGGGTTGGGGAGAGGGAAAGGAAAACAAAGTCAGTGCAAAGGGGAGCGGATGAGTAACGACCAGGGGGAAATGTTCGGGATAGAAGGCCCAGCGGGATGCAGGCAGCACTGCAGGGATGTGCAGGGTGCCCCTCTTCTGCACACGTGTGGAAGGGGTTTGCCTTGCCTCATACTCCTCAGGGAAAAGGAGGCAGGCAAAGTCAGGATGCCCAGCACAGATCCACGTCCTGTCCTGACTCCTCTGAGCACCCCAGGGCTGCAGGACTGCCAGGGAACAGCCAGCCCCCTGCCCAGCCCCACCAAATGTGGCAAAGTCCTGCTGAACTATAAGAGATCAATGATGTGGCCTAGCACTCTGTTTCATTTTGGCTCCACAGCCAGACTTCCCCCCCAAAAGCTGGAGAGGAATGCAGGTGTGAGAGCAGGCAGGTGGGGGCATTTGAGAAAAGCTGAGCCCCTCCTCACCTCCAGCCCGACCCTGTCCCATGGGCCCATCTCACAGACCAACTGGGGAGCCCTGTTGGGGAGGCTGGGACGGATCTGGCCTGAAGGAAACTCAATAGTTTGGGTAATTATCCAATTTATGAGGCTCTCAAATGGAGTTTCCAGAGCACGGGAGCCTGGTGCCTCCGCAGCCCTGTCCCGCGCGGCACAGCCTCAGCCGGCACCTCCGCCAGCGCTGGCCTTGGCTCAGCCCTCGGCCCCTCGCAGCAGGGCTCTGCACCTGCACAGCTCTCCCCTGGTGCTTCCTGCTGACCGGTGTCACCCCCAGGGAGCTGCAGATTTATAGGGAGAAAGTCAGCAAACGAGACTGGAAGTGCTACACGCTATGGACACAAGGTTGATGGCCGAGTTCCTCCGGCCCCCCAAACCACCCTGGTTCTGCTGTGCTCGTACGGACCAGAGACCCCCATCCCAAAAGCGTCCCTGCAGACACACAGGACCAGGATTCTGAAGCTGGTGAGAGGGCCAGGTGCCTCACAGCCATGGACACACACCGTGTGGTGCCAATGCCATGTCACCGGGCTGTGCCCTGCGTGGGGCCGTGCCCGGTGAGCGAGGGCTGGCAGCGGCACCGGCCCTGCCGCACCGGGCTGCCGTGAGAGGAAACTTCTGCTCTTCCACAGCACTGCCAGTTTCCTCTCTGCGGGCTAATTTTAACCACCGTGTCGCTGCAGTCCGTGTCAAAAACCTGACCCTCCTCTGACCTCCAACCTCCCACCCCGGCTACTGCTGAGGGAGGCACCCTCGTGCACCCGCAGCCGGGATTGCCTCTGTTCGAAGGTGCCCCCCTGGAATCTTGTGTCCCCCTGTACCTGCATGCAGGGGGAGGAGAAGCCCCATCCTCCCTGTGGAGGCAGTCGCTGCTGCAGGGAGGCGGCGCAAACAGGGTGATCACAAAAATTAATATTTTGGGGAGCAAAGGACTCAGATTCACTGATTCTGCTCCTATAAAATCTGCCCTATGGGACTGAGGTGAGCAAAGGACAAGGAGACACCAGATCAGCAGTTCCAGGAGCTGCTGGGGGCTCTCTTTCCTGGGACAGCCCTTTGCTGCTTGTGACATCCAGCCAGGAGCAATCCCTGCAAGCGTCACCACAGGAACATTCCCGTCCTCCTGGCTCTCCTTTAGGAACTACTGTGTACAGGGGGAAGTCAGAAGGAAAGAGAACAGAAGCAGAGTGGGAATGGCTGTCATGGAAAACATCCCTCCTGAGAGTTCCAGGCTGCAGCTGAGGGAAGTGGTAGAAAACTCACCAGTGGCTTCACCCCCAGCTCGACGGGCTAATGCCAAGGAGACCCAGCCTGAGTCACACGGGGTGACTTCAGGCCAGGGATTTTCCAGTCTGGGTATCTGCAGTTCTATTGTGCCCAAGCTGCTGGGCAAGCAGAGTGTCCACCACCACCAGTCACGCGCCATGGGATGCCAGGATGTGGCTGACAGCAGCAACAGGGAAGGGGACGCAGGAACTGCCTGGATAGGTGAGGAAGAGATGGGTGCCTCATCCTGACACCATTCCTGAGGGGTTTCTCAGGACACCTCCAGAAATAAAAGCCACATCCAGCATAGGACCCATGAGGTTTGCAGGAGGGGGTGAGTGCTGACACAGCTGCACTGCAGCCATTGCTGCACAAAGGCTTAAATCTGAGCCTCCTGGATTGGGAATGATCAAGCAAAATGCAGAAAAGCTCCCTTCACCCTTGGCTAGAGCTGGGGACAAGGGCAGGTGGGATCACTCCTTCCTTCCCTGAAGAAGAAACCAGTAGGAAACACCAGATTTCCTGCCAAGCCAGCACAGCACATGCTTAAATCCAGCTCATCTGCTGAGGAGAAAAGAGCCCAACCAAAGGCCCATGACATAATGCCACAGCAACTCGTCTCATGAACACATTTTTCCAGCCCACATGAATGAGAAACAGGGAAGGAGCAAACACTCTGCACATCCCTGTCACGTGCAGCCCCTCTCGGGGAGGACGCGGCAGAGCCCCAGGCTGCCGGCAGCCAGGCTGGGAAAGAAGTGACCCGTGACTGGCACCCAGGTCTCTCTCGAACAGCAGAGCGGGACCTTGCGTGCCGCCGAGCAACCCACTTTTGTCAGAAACTTCCTGTTTTGGAGTGGGAACACACGTGCCCACGGCAGCACCGGGATAACCGGGATGGCCGCGAAGGCGCGCGCCGGGCCACGCGGCGGTTCCAGCGGAGCGCGGTGAGGACACCAGGAAGGTGCCCGACGTTCCCGAAGGAACGGGAGCACCCAGTGACACGGTGGTGATGTTATCTGGTGATGTGGCAGCAGACACCCCGGCCCCAGCGGGGAATAGAGCCCTTCCCCCTCTGACCGTGCAGTGCGACAGCAGGAACCGAAAGCCTGGCTTCGAGTCACTGCTGGGTATGAAAATAGGCCTGACACGCACGCAGCCGCTCTCAAAGGAAAACCGAAACCGAGAATTGCTGAAGTGGTCTGGTGCCCCCGCCCGTGACCCGGGCTCAGTTCCCCAGAGCCACCGCAGAGCCCCTCGCCACCGCGGTGCCTCTCGGGGACACGTGGCTGGGGACCAGGCGTGGGACCGAGGTGGCTTCGGCTGCAGCAGCCCCGACTGCCAGTCTGATCTCATCAGGGCTGGAGGAGAGAGGTTTCCAATCTCCTGCTCCATCAGACAGGCTCACCACCAGCTCCAGCACAAGCCACCCACTGGGGGCTGGCGGCTGCTTGGCCACGCTGCCGAGGCTCATTAGCCAACTGCTAATTCATGGGTCACACATTAACATACTGATCATTGAGTAAGACTCAGCGGGACACACATTAACACACACTAACTGCCTGTAGAGACCCACTGGGCTGCACATTAACTGTACCAGCTGTTGTGTTTTCAAAGCCACTCTGCAGTGCCAGTGCCACCAGGACCTCACGAGTGTCACCTCCTGCTAGCGGTGAGCGGGGTTCCCCAGTCCAACCAGAGGTTCCTAGATCTAATGAAGCTGATACCCTCTACAGTCTCGGTTATGTTTGCCCTAAATGATAAAAGAGGCAGAAGGGAAAAGCTTCCCTGAGTGCTGTGCAGGGCAGAGGACTCCCACACCACATCATCACGTGTCCTCCAGGAGATTTAAGGGGAGGGAAGGGCCTCGTTCCGAGAGCTGTGAGCGCTGTGCCCGAGGGGACACCTGCACCTGGTGCTGGTAGGGTGACACCACCAGAAACCAGCCCCGGTCTCGTTTTGGGTCAGAGGAGCGCCTGGAGCCGGGGGGGCCGCGCCTCTGCCCCCGGGGCCGGCCCCGCTGCTCCGCACGCGGCTCTCCCGCAGCTCCGCAAATCGCTGTCACACCCTCCGCCGCCTTCAATCAACTTTTACAACTTGTTAATTTTACGCAGCGTCCTAAAGAGCAAACAACTGGGAGGCAGGAATGCAGATTCCTTCAGCTAGTCCAAAGAGCCTCCGGCAGCCAAGCCAGCTGGCCAGGGGAGCCCTGCTCAGCCGCGGGGACCGGCCGCATCCCGGGGGAAACTTGGTCTGGAGGGGGCTGCTCCACGCCCAAGGCAGCCTCTGGCAATGCCACGCTGCTGCTGGAGGTGTGTGGAGGGAGCCTGGCAGCTTCTCCCTCGGCAAAACCTGAGACTCCACGAGGAAACACGAGGCAGCAGCTCTGGAGAAGGGATTGCTTGGAGAACAGGCTGCCACTGCCGGTTCTGCATTCCTGTGTGCGAGGGGGAGACACCAGCACATCCTGACAGCTGGATTCAGAAGGGGAAAAGGACATGAGAAGTTTGAGTCATAGCGTGGAGAGATCCCATCCCAGATTCGGAGATGGGAACGGGATAGGACCAGGACTCAGAGCCAAGCTCCCAGCACGATCCAGCGTGGGGATAACACTGTTTTTGCCACATCGGTTTAAGTATGTCTTAGCTGAAGTAGCTGAACGATGCTGAGAGCAAGTGAGCCCCAAACAATCGAAACCACGCAGCGCCGACATGGCCCAGCTGAAACGTCTGCACTGACCCTGCTAAAGCATCCAGGCAGGCCATGGCTCAGTGCCTCCCTGTGCCCGGGGCTGCCTCCTCCCACCCCGGGGAGCCAGCTCGGAGGAGGAGCACCGAGGAAAGCCCTGGTTTGGTCTCATCCCTTCTGGGCTTTAATCTTGCAGGCTCGCACAGAAGCTGGGCTGGGTTTAACCCTGGACTCGTCACAGCTCAACTTCTCTGGGCTCATTCCCCAGCCAGGATGTGGCCCGAGGAGCCCCCTGTCCTGCCCAGCCCCAAATACAGCTTGGAGGGGTTTGGCCACCTGGGTAGGGAGGCCCAAGGTGTCTGGCACAGCTGGGCAGAGGTGCTCACAGCTGGATGTAGCCCTGGTTTAGGCAGCTGAGAGCTGCCTGCAGCCACAGGTCTCTCAGAGAAACTTCTAATTTTGACTAATCCCACAAGCAGGCTCGGTGGATGTGGCTCCCATGTTCCTGCAATGCTGTGTGTGACCCGAGAGAGCAACAGTGGCTGCAGCAGGGCCCAAACCAAGGCACCACCGGCTCCAGGGGCTCTCACTGCTGCATCCTGGGCACCACCCAGAGAGCACATCCTCGGAAAGGATCCACCACATCCACACCGGGTGCTCCATCACAGAGCCGAGCATGAGAACACACCCAGGGAAGACAGAGGAATCCGGAAGAATCGTTCCAATTGCCCTTCCCCGTGGCCACTGCTGGAGAACCACTCTCCAAAGAGAAAGTCTGGCCATGTGTTATCCAAACCTCTCTCCCAGCATCCTGAGCCTTGCAGAGGCACAGCTCCAGCCTCTGCACCGGGGCACACGGTCTCAGACGAGTCATCAGAGCAGATGTGCTTTTGGCCTGGCAAACGCCTCCGTCTTTCCAGCTTTAAAGGCCACACAGCTCAGCCAGGACTGGCCTTGAAATCTGGAAAGCAGCACGGAAAGGGAGCCAGCTGCCCACCATCACCAGGGTTTGCTGGGTTCAGACCAGCCTTGCTTATCTAATGCAGTGATGCAGAAAACACCCATGGGTGATAAAAACGTGCAAAGCGATGGATCTGAGCTGAGTCACACAATTTTTGGTGTCAGAGGTCAGAAGAAGCCCTGAGTAGCCTGCAGATTCCTGCCAAGGTACTGGTACCTGTCACTGCTGGCAGCTCTAGGACATCAGGGTGAGACCCAGTGACACAGGGGAAGCTGTGAGCAGCTACGGGGCTTTGAGCCAAAACACCTCTGAGGGTGCTGCAGGAACCTTTCATGACTTTTGTGGAAAAGTCAACACCAAAGCCACCTGAAGCAGATGCTCTGGATGGAAAACCATCCTCCAGGCTCCATCTCAAGTTCCTGTGCCCAGGATGGCCTGGAGGGCTGATCCAGCCCAGTCCAGGACCTACTGTTTCCCTGGAGCTACACTGCCTACAGAGGAAAATTCCTGACGGATTCCAAACCAAACTCTTGGCTTTCACTGATGCCTGGAAAGACTTGCCCTAATGTCTTATTCACCTGTTAAATGCGCTAAAGAACCTCACTGTCAGACCCAGGGAGCAGCAGCATTTGCAGTAGGGAGCAGTTGGCTCCAGGCTGTATCCAACACCTCAGAGGCAGCAGGTGGGTGATCAACTTGTTTAATTCTACCCCCAGAGTAGTCCCAGAGAAGATGATGGGATACAGGAGGTCTCCACGGAGTGATGGAGGTGTTTCATCTGGTTTGTGAGTGTGGCTCCTGCCGGATCCTCCTGTCCTCAGGCATTGCTGCCAACAGCCCAGCAAGGGCTGCGGGCTGTGCCACAGTGCAAAATGGTGCTTCCAGTAAGTAGGAATTATTGCAGGAATTTTCACTGGAGAAAGCACCATGGCCACATGTGCTGATTCCCACAGCAGTGACATGTCCAGAGCATTTCTGCTCTCCAAGGTGAAGCCTTGAGCACAGGACCACATGTTTTAATTGTCTGTCAAGTGAACAAGGGGCTAAAAAATCACAGCTGTGAAAGAGGCAGATGATTCCTGGAGAAACAGTGAGTCGCACACAGGGACTCCTTGTTACAGCCACCTCGATGCCCTCCTCTCTACCATCCCAGCTTCCAGTTCATCCCCAAACTTCCAAAGGGAAATAAAGAGAGAAGTCAGGCCATAGAGTAAAGCCAAGTCTGAAGGAACCCGGTCTGCTCCTCCCTTGCAAATCCTACCGGAACGCTAACTGGGGAAGACAAATCCCTCAAATCCTGCCCTGAGCCCGTGGTCCTAAGCTGGGGAAGGAGGAAGGCAAGATCCTTATCCCCAGCAAAGCCAACATGGCACCGCTGACAGCTTTCACAGGGCATGGGCTGCTCTCCCTGCCGCAGGAGCCTCCAGTCTTTTCCTTTTCGGGGACTGGGGGAATTTATTTCCTCTGCCATTTCGGAGGATGCCTGCCTTGCCAGAGATTGTTTTGCAGAGTTCAGACAGATAAGAAAGTGGTTAGCAGGCTCTTCGGTGGAGGAAGGGAGGATTGCTTAGTAAGGGAAAGGCGACTGCTGTGCTCTCGGCAGCCCTTCCTCTGAGGCCACCGCTCCAGGGGACACTGGTGCTGGGGACAAGGCAGGGCCACCCCCACACCTCTCCACCCCGGGTGTCTTACGGGTACATTTCCTTGTGGGGCCACACTGGTGACCAGAGGCTCTGTTCCTGTGCCAGGACTGGGATCTGTCTCTCCTGGAATTTGGGAAATGCGGCTGATGAATGTTCAATCCAACATCTCGATTGCAAATCTCAGGGCGCTCTTGCAACAGTGAGAGCCCTTTCTGCAGAATACGTGGAAAAAAAAAAAAATGGGGGCAGGAGCCAAGTCCAGGCTGCCCACGCTGTGGGGACAGTGCTGTAGTTATCTGGCACTCACCCTATTCCAGAATGTGCCTCTGGAGCAGTGGCAGGAGGGAGCTGGCTTTGCCGGGGAGCTGGCATGGAGAAAGCCCTGAAGATTCACCAACAGCACAAGCTCTTTCCCAAGGACTTCCCCATGGAAACAACTAGAAACTGCCCCATGATTTGACCCACAGAGCAGCTCAGTGATTCCTGTCCCACAGGACAAGGCACTAGAGTCACAGAGTGCTGAGACAGTGAGAAGTTGGGTGGTGGAAGGAACAGCATGACAACACAGGAGCGGGGCAGCAGGGATGAGAATCTACAATATAAAAATAGCAAAAAAAAGGTGCAGACCAGAGCTCACCCTGACAGCCTCCACCTGCCCTGCCTACACCATCCACCTCTTGCCCTTCCAGTGTCCACCTCTGCTTCAGACAGAGAGGAAACTATGGCACGGTGGACTTCCACCCCTGGAGGTGTCAACAGGCTGACCATCCCTCACAGATCTGACTCCTGACCTCGGCAGGGGGAGGGAGAGGGGAGGTAAGAGCTGGAATATTCTGCCTGGTCCTGGCAGAGCTGGCTGGGAAGCCATTTCTGTGAGTTTACACAGCTTATACGTTCTCCATGCAGTTCCTGGCCGCCTTCCATCGCAGATGAGAGTTTTATGTCGAATTTTAAGTTTGACCACAAATATTTAAACTTCCTTGGACCACAAATGCTGTATCTTCTTTGCGGTTTAGTTGGCACCAAATGAGTATTTACAGATCCCTATATGTCTGTCTGTCATTTAAATATCTCACGGAGGTGCCAAAGGCTTCAAAAGTGGAGGGGCTCCTCCAGCAGACCCTTGATTCTCTCTCTCTGCCCTTTCTTACCCAGCACAGGCGAGGGAGAGGTGCAGGCCAAGCCCTTGCAGAGGGCACAGCTGCTCTGGGCTGAGCATTTCATACTTGCACTCTATTAAGTTTGCTTTCCAGAGAATGTCATCTGAGATCCCACCGTAACTTCCACAGTTCCTTGCCCTGGTGGATACTTGAACTGGGATAAAAGTGCTTGGAATTTTCTCCTCTTCTTTTAGGAAACTGAGTCTACAGGAGACTGTTTTAATGAGAACCACTAAAACCTCCTAAAGCAGCACAGCTCCCACCTGGCCACTGCTTGCAGCCTCCCCACGGGGGCTTTCACTTCCTCAAACACCAGCAATTCTCAGCGGGTGATAATCCCAACCTGCTGAACTGGGATCACACTCTAGGTAAACTGGTGAGAGTGGTTAGTGCCAGTGGCAGAAGGATACTGAATTCAGGGAAGGCCGTTTGGCAAATGGAAAATGCAACTAAATAAATACCGTAAAAGATCCCTTCTAAGCAACCTGTGCCAAGGGAATTTGGTGTTGCTGCCACATGGAGCTGGATGGGGAGTGGAGAGCTGAAGATCCCTGAGCTGACACCCAGCTGGGTGGGTGAGTTACATTGAGCAGCAGCCCAAAATCTGAGTTAAAACACACACACCAACTTCAGTCAAATTGCGTGTGTTCCATTTCCTTTAGGCTTTTTAGTCTAGGACACAAACTGGATGCTCATCCCACCAATTTTAGGGGAACTTTAGAACACAGACATGCTGCTCCTGCAACACTGCTTTTCCCATCCCAGGGATCCCGCCTCCAGCTGGCTGTGGCAGCACTCGGGGAGCTCTCCCACAAGTCCCACCATCCCTTGGGAGACACAAAGCAGCGGAGTGCCCAGGGCAAGAGCTCCAGCGACGGCTGCCCACATCAGAGGCAACAGATACCTGAGTCAGAGCCATGCGATGAGAAACCTCCGCTCCGCAAACCAGAAGCCAGACGGGGCAACGTCAGTGCTGAGCTGCCCCGGTGCTGTCACACGCCTCACCAGCCCTGGGTGCTGCTGGGAAGCTCAGGGCTCTCCTCAGCTTTGGATGTGGAAAGAGAAGCAGCTTTGCTTTGAACTAACAAAGCCCCCGTGAAAGGGCGGCTCGCGGGGCTGCTGCGTGCAGGGAGGAGCTGCTCCGACTGCTGGCTGCTCCGTCAGGGCCAACACTGAATTCCCTTGAAAACAGAGGGTGGGGATACAGCAGGCAATGGAATAACACCAGAAAAATGCCACCACAGCTCGGCTGGCTGTGACACCACAGCCCCAGAGATATTACCAGTACTGGCATTTCCCCCCGCCACAAGAACCGCACTGGCAGCGCGCTCCCGGCTCGGGGCAGGGCGGGAAGCGGCTCACACCATTTCCAGCAGCCACTTCAGGGAGGGACAAACGCTCTATTTTGCTTTACAGTGAAATGCTGCCACTTAGGGGACTCCCGATGACGTTCTTGTGCCTGAGATCCCTTGTCCTCTTCCAGGAGGGGCTGCTCCAAGCAGGATATGCTTCATTAGCCTACCAGAGAGGTAACTTTCAGCGCTGGATGTGAGCTCCAGCCCACGCGGATCCTGCTCTGCTTTAAGGAATCAGCGAGCAAAGCTCTGCTACTTATACCCAATACTCAGCTCTTTTGGCAAATGATTAATGGCCCGAGTCTTGCAGTTGCTCGCTTCCAGCTGGGCCAAGAGATGCAAACACACCTAGGGAAGGGAAGGGAAGGGAAGGGAAGGAGGAACTGGAACATTGGTTTGGTGGGGATAGGAAAACTATTCGCTGTGTCTTTGTTTTTGGGAGAGCTCCTCCTCTCGGGAGTGGGATGCTGAGTGCAGAGCAGGGTCCCTGCCCCAAAACAGAGGAGCTGAAGCAGAACAATAGGGTGGGGACTCTGGATGGGCCCCGACAAGTGGGGTGGGCTGGAGCGGGGGCACCGATCCATCCTTTTGACTTCATTCACACTTACAGCTGCATTAGAGACATTTCCTGAAAGCACAGTAGGAAGAGAGGGGTATTCACTCACTCCACCCTCCATCTAACACCGTCCTCGCGATCCAGCCGCGCACTGAGAGCCAATTCTGGCCTCTGGCAGAGCTGCAGGCCAGACATTACAAGTGCTGGTGTGAGCAGCACAGGTCCCCACCCGATGAGCGGCGCACAGACTTGGAGCACAAAGGACGGGTGCAGCAGCCAGCAAAAAAAAAAAAACCCCAAAAACCCAACGTGGGGAAATGCAGAGCATTGTCCAAGGTGGACATGAAGCTGTCAAGAGTGGGATCTGAGTGTTTGGCTTCAGGGCAAGGAAAGGTGCAGCCACGGGGTGGTATCGGACGGAAGGAGGCCGACGGCCCGGCACAGGAGGGGAGGGACAGCCGCGCTGCACGGGGGCCTTGGGGCAGGACCTGAGCCACGGCGCTCCCACCCCGGGGCGACCACACGGCCGCGTCCCCAGCACGTCATCTCCCGGCGATGCCGTGACCTGCACCGGGAGCAGGGGATCGGGAGCAGCGCACCGAGCCCTGCGCCTGACTCACCACGGCCCGGGAGCCTGCGCGGTCTCGGCGCATCGTGATCCTGCATGTAAAGCCTGAAAAACAACTTTTTTTTTTTTTTTTTTTCCCCCCTCTTTTCTAAAAAACAAAAAGCCAGACGCCCTCTTCCAGATCTGGAGTTACTCAGCCTGACTCACAGCAAGGCTCTCCTGGCTCTGTACCTGGAGTGGGCTGTGTACCCACAGTGCCACACACCTGGAGCCACAGCACCTCCCTGAGTGCTGTGACACCAGCCTGCTGCAGCCAAGATAATTATTTTCAGCTTCAAACTTCAACCATTTTTGGTGAATCCCCGAATGAAAAAAAAAAAAAACCCCAAATAAATAAAGACTATAATTTTTTTTTTTTTTGGTAAATGGGAAAAGTATTTCTTTCATTCTCCCATAATACGAATCCAGCAAACATGAAAAACATGAACCCAAACCAGAGCTCAGACATCACATCTGGGGAGAGACCAAGCATGGAAAATTTTAATCCAAAGGTTAATGTTTGGGAAGCTCCGAGTGTGTGAAAAGAGGGGTTAGATGGGTGCTGCTCCACGGCTCGAACAGTTATTGCCGCCAAGTGGCGGCTTTCAAACGGTGCCTGCCTGCCCCAGCCCAGGCACTCGGGGTCAGGAGCTAAAATAGAAAACAACTGAAATCACTGGAAGCAAACAAACACTCAGATCAGATGCTGGAAAAGCCAAGCGAGGAAGGAGCCAGCAGCACGAAATGCAACCCGAGCCCTGTGACTGGAAACGGTCTCCTGACTCGCCCTGGGTGAATCGCACCAAACCACACGGTGGTGGTGGCCCTTGCCACCCTCTCCTGCTCCCCTGAGCACTCCTGTGCCACCTCCAAGATCACTTGACAGCCCTGTGACACTCCTGTCCCAACTGTCACCTCCATCTCCTTTGCTCACTGCTGTGCAGGGTCACACTCCAGTGGTTATCACACCTTGGGGCTTTTTCCACCCTACACTTTTCTCACCAGAACCACCACTTCCTGTCCAAGGACAGAGCACCAGCCTCATCCTCTTCCCCCAACTCTCCCCCTTTCCCCTTCACCCCACCCCAGCAGAAACACCTCCCTGTACCTGCCCAGAGCAGCATCTCTGCTGCTCTCCTGCTCGCTCCAGCCCTGCACCCCGAGCTGCTGGGCTCCTGCACCCCCAATCCTGCAGCAGCTCTGCCCTCCGAGCATCTCATGCCCCCATTTTCCCCACATCCTGCCTCCAAAATGCCTTTGTCTTCATCTTCTGCATTACATTATGCCCTTTCCAGACTGCTCCTTCCAGACACTAGAAATCTCTCATCCCCAAAGCTCCAACAGAATAGCATCCTAATTGCCTTTGTTAGGGATGGGGCCATGCCTGTAAAATTGCCACGGCTGCTGCGAGGCCGTGTCAGCACTAACAATAGCTTAAAAGCTCCAGGAGTTCAGCGTGGAGCCCTCCCACACTAAACCAAACACAAAGAGAAGGGACCATATGTCTGCACAGGCCGTGTCAGGTGGGTCGGAGCCCGGCTCCCCGGGGGTGGGAAGGGAAGGCACAGCCCCGGCAGGCGTGAGAGCATCCGGCAGAGCCACACTGCATCCAGAGGGATGCCGGACGGGATGCTTCCTGGGATCAGCCAGGGCAGAGCTGCTCCCTAAGGCAGCAGAGGGGCTCCAAGGAGCTGCAGCATCCCTGCCCGTGGGCTGGGCTCGTCACTTGCCAGGAGAAGGGCTGGGCTGCTGCTCTCCAGAGTGCCAAGCCCAGCAGCTCCTTCACAGACAATTGTTCCCTGGAGCCACGGGAAGGTTTGATTTCAGGCACATCACTGAGGGATGCAACAGAAAATGACTGTGACCTGCTGCAGAGGGAGGAGTGATAGCTCCCAAAGAGCTGGGATGCCATACATTGCTGCCCCCAAGGTGGTGGTGCTGACCAGAGAAGCATGAGGAGAGTCTGGAGGGATGATGCAGTTCAGCTCCAAATACGCTGATTTTGACTGGGCACAGGCTGCTCAAGGTGTCAGACATAACCAGGCTGCTGGGGGACACATTGGTCAGAGAAGAGGAGAGGGGGAACCGTCAGCTGTTGGCAGAGAATCTCTGCAAGAAGATGGGAAAATTATGAACTAGTGCACAAAAATGGAAATGGTTCTTCAACAAACCAGTAAGGTAACCCAGCTTCAGACCAGTTTTGGGGGTACAGTGCCTTGCTCGGCTGAGCCCAAAATCCAGGCACCTCTCACACCCTGACCACGCTCCCCTCTCTGCAGGTAACAACCTAAATATGCTGACAAGTAACTGCAGAAGCGTGGAGATAAAATTGGAAAGAAGAAAACAGAACTGAGGTTGAGGGAAAACACCAGGAACCTCTGTAGACCCCGAATATTTCTCTAAGCTTAGCCCAGAAAAAGGGCTCTAAAAGCACACACGAAGCACCTCTGTCTGGGCAGGGGAAGGGAAGGGCGATGCCAGGGGAAGACCCCGAGGAGGAGCTGAAGGGAAATCGTGGCAGGGGTCACCTGCAAAGGCAGCGGAAGTGTGTGATGAGAAACACCCTGAGCAGAACAGGCTGGCAAGGACTTGGCTCAGGACTGGGCTCCCTGAGGCTTCATGCTCGTGGAACGTGTGCTAGCACGCTCAGAGGAGTCCCAGCAAAGGCCAGGCAGGCGTGCTCCAGCTGCCCATGGACCATCGCTCCCGCTCCTCATCCCTCCAGCCAGGGGGGAAAATGTGATCAGAGCAATTTCTATTAGCAAGAATATAAAGACTTGGAAGCTCTGGGCTGTCTCTTGACAACTAATTAATTACCAGGTAGCATCCCCTTGAAGCTGCCAACACAGCACACACAAGTTCCAGCACGATTTAGGGAGAGGGATGAACTTTACAATAAACTCTAGAATTTTACTTCATCTCCCGCCACCATCTGAGATCCTGAGGGAACAGGAAGGGGTGGCAGGAGGCAAAGTCTGAAGCCATCTGGGATCATCATTAACTCATTCACTCGTGGCCTCTGAAACAAAAATGCCGACTTAGGCTGTGAGCAGCAGCTTCCAGCCAGATGAGCTCCTTGGATTCTCCATTTCTTAAGTGCTCTTCTACCAGTTTCTGCCATAGGGTGCCCAACCCTGGCAGCCCCCTTGCCTGTCCCCCCAGGGTTCTGGCCCTCAGGGCAGCCAGTCTTTGAAAGTATTTAGAGCAGGAACTGTATTTCAAATGGCTTTAGGTGAAATGTTCTTCATTAACAGAAATAAAACAGAGTAAGTGAAAAAGTACGGCAAGAAAGGGGGAAAAGGACAAGAGAAGATGGCAGAAAAATGCCATAGTGGTTGAAGGTGCTGTACCTTAACTGCAGGGACCAAGAGGGCTGGGCTTGAGCTCCTGCTGCTCCCTGGCTGCTGTGGCCGTGCAGTGCCATGTCCTGTTGGTTCTTCACCGCCAACCACATCCCACTCCTTGCTGTCCTCAACAGAGCATCCCTTTCCAGCTGATTAGTTGCTAATTCTTATGGGACTGGTGTACCAGGGCCATCACGGAGCTACACAGAGGGTCCTCAAACAACTACACCGTGCTGGAGGAAAGGAGTCTCCCAGGATCACTCCCAGAAGGAGAACACAAAGGGACAGAGGCTATTTGGGCTGCAGAGGCTGTCGGGGAGAGCAGGGGAAGCTCCTAACCACTGTGATGTGCCAAGCTTTGTCAGGACATCTCACACACACAAAAAAAGGTAACGACAAGCTACAGGTGAAGATGAGGATGTGTGACCTCTCAGAGAGCTGGGCTTGGGCAGCCAGCACCAAGAATCTCAGAATGGTTTGGGTTGCAAGGGACCTTAAAGATCACCTGGTTCCAACCCCCCCTGCAGTTGAACACTCACATGATTCAGTGTAAGCCCTGAGAGGTCTGAACTAGGAAACAACATGTGAAATATCAGGGTATTTAGGGACAGTCATCCCAACACAACATTTCTCAGGCTCTTGAGCCACTGGGAGCCACCTGTGGCCCAGTTTTGTCTGCACCCAGGGTGGTATGAGATTAACCATCAGCAGCACCTTGATCAGCATAGGGGGACAATGTTATGTTTGAGGACTGCCTTGAGGTGGTATTTTATATGTGACAACTCTCCCACCACTTGAGGCAATCCAGGCAGCTTTTGGGACCAGAAGCCTTCATCTCCCTGCTCCAGGCCACAGCTCTACTGGTGGCCGTGGATTTCTTCCTTAGACACCAGGATAGCCACAGGTCATCTTCCTCAGGTGCAAATGTTCTGGGCTAAACCAAAACATTTCTTTTCTTTTTTTTTCCCCGATTTACTTGATGTAAGTCCAAAAACTGAGATGACATCAAAGAGCCCACTGAGCAGATCCCCTCCAGAAACACAGGGGGACTTTACCTCAGTTAGTACAAACACAGTTCCCCTGAAGACTTCCTGGGAACAGCTGAAGCAGCATCGCACTTCAAACACCAGCCTGCACATCACAGGGCTGGGGAGGAGCCCAGCCCTGGCTCAGGATTGTTGACAACTGGTTCAAAGCCCACGCAGGATCACACACAAAAAATGTCACCGCCCTGGGGGGAGCAACTTTCTCTTTGTCCCCAGGAGATGGGCTGTAAAGGCAATGGCAGGGCAGGAGCTGTCACATGGAGCAGTCAGGGAGGGCATCAAGTCTGATGTGAACGAGAGAAAGGAGACTTAGAGGATGGATTTACCCCTGCTGGAACTGGTCAGTGATTGTTTCCCATGAGCTAGCAAGAGGAGTGAATGTCCCTTCAGGATTTTAAACCCATGCCAAGAGTCCATCTTTCTCTGAGGGATGGCAACTGCCAGCAGTTCTGTCTCTGTTGCAGTCCCCAGCTCGGATCTGCTGCTGGCTGGGGTCTGAGGTCACTTCAGAGGGACACAAGAGACCTGCAGGAGCCCAGGCTGAGCTGTGGCACGGAGAGACAATCAGGAGATATGCTGCTTCCTGGAAGAGTTGGAACTGATGTGCAAATAATGGCAGAAAAATGTGGGGCAAGGGAGGGTTAGAGAGAGATTAGTCTGGGGCACACTCTGGGAGAGACACAATGTTAAGTATGAGGGCAAAGGAAATGAAAACTGGAAACTCAAACATAGTCAAGAATCCAATCCCAGCCTGGGCAGGAAGTTTACACTCTGCTTCTAAATATACATGTTTTTAAATCAACAAGCTTTCTTGTTCCTCAGCTCCACTGTACATCCACACGGGAGAACGAACCGGATAAAGGCACTGCCAAGCTCTCCTGGAGAGGTGCTCTGCCCACGAGGGACCCGGGGTGGGTGACAGACATCCCTGCCATGCCCCAGCAAAGGCTTCCCTGCTCCTGAACATGCTCTGGGAGAGCAGAATTCCCAGCTCCAAGCACGTAGCACCCAGTCCCTCGCAGGGAGATTCTCCTGTGCTCTCCAAGTGCCTGTGGATCCTGAGGAGAAGGAACAATATCCTGTGAGCAGGGCTCAGCTGTGGTGCCTCCTCCCTGCTCTCTGGCCACTGCATTCATGCTCAGCAGTCGGATAGTCACATATTTTTTTTAATTTGATATAATTATCTCCTAGAAATTACTGTACACAGCCTCTTGGGATCTAAAGCAATTAAGTGAAGATAAATTTCTTTCATGGAGCAAGCTGTCAAAGGATGAAGCAATTTCATTCTCCATTTGAAGTGGAAGCTTTGGGTCATGCATGGTTTATTTGAAACAATGCCATCACCTAAAGCTGCTGATCTTATCTGTCTCTCTCTGTCTCTCCATTTCAAACTGCTGAAGATGTGCAGCGTGGCACTGCCTGAAGTGATGACATCTGGCACCAGGCCAGCTACAGAAACAAGCTGCTCCTCCCCGAGCCCGAGTGCAAGAGGCCAAACATTCCTATTAAAAAAGGGGAAACCGAGGTGAAATCTGGGAAGAGCTGGAAAGTGGGAATCCTGCCCAAGGGAACAGGAGACCCACAAGCTACAGGAGGAGCGAGGTGCCTGCAGGAAGGGGCGGCACTGCCCAAGAGAGGATGGGAGCACGTGGGGCATCTCTGAGGGGTAACAGGATGCCAGGCTTCCTCTTCCTCACCAGGCTGCCCTGAAGCCATGTAAATCAGGCTTCCAGGATTTCATCACAAGGAGGAACAGCCCATGCCCTTCAGTCTGTACGAGGAGAGCTACGGCATGGTGGAAATTATATCCCATTAGCACACGCACGCTAAGTCTCTCAGAATTTCCAGCAAATTCTCTCCTGTCCTCACACTTCACCATGCCAAGATGTTTCATTTTAGACCAAAAAACTACATAAAAAATAAACTCATTTGAATAAACCATTCTCCAAAGTGGTGGATTTTATCCTGGAAAGGGGAGGATGTTGTGGAGCAAAGTGTGGCCATGGTGAAGGCTTTGCTACCTCCACAGGTTCAGCACTGGAGATGCCAGGGACTCCTGGGAAGGAAGGCACACTTAGCAGGCATTCCATACTTCCCAAATAAGGTGTCCCTCCGTGACGAAACCTGGAAGGTCTCTCCTTTCCCACATCAGGGCAGTCACTAACTCAAGTCACAGGGAAATTGCTGAGGATGCTGATTTCTAAATGGAGGTTGCAGCTAAGGGTGTGAAAACAGGCAAGTGCTGAGCAAATTCAGCTCCTGCGGCCTGGACTGATGAGAGCATTTCATCCACAAGGCTTCTGCAAAGCTCAGACCAGCGCTGATTAAATCTTTGCTCATTAGAACTAAAAAAAAGTTGCTGGTACTAGAGGGAGCTAATAATATCAACTGGCAACGGGTGCAAGTTCGAGAAGCATCTGGATGACTTAAGAGTGCAAAAATGATCTTCAGAAGTGACCTCAGCACCAGAAATGTGGCACGTCACTGACAGCTGGGAGGTCACTGTATCAGCTCCAGAAAGGCACAGCAACAGGCACGTCCCTGACACACCCTGAGGCGCTGCTCCAGGGCCACTTTTCCATGGGAAACACACGTGGAACAGGTACCAGGTGAAGTGACACAGCACTGGGAGGATGCAGCAAACTCCATCTTCTGTCTATAGACATAAATCTCCTTCCTTCCATAATAATGGCTGCTGTAATAAACATCACATCGTTTATGCTTAAGATAAATACGGAACCAAAATGTAAATCTGGTCTGTTGTTCACAGACCAGGCAGGCAGTAACTCCTCAGAAAACACATTTGTCTTCATACTGAGAGCTTGTGTTTATATATGCATCTACCTATTCCAAGTACAACGAGGTTTTGGGAAAGTTTAAAAAAATAAATCAACGAAATGACTACAGATAAAAACTGTAGTTGTCACTATTCATAAATATAAGCATATAGATAAATATTTGTTACATATGGTGGAGAAAATGCTTCATGTAAAATGCTGGTATACAAAAAGTTAAGGCAAATTTTGTTAGTTTAAATAAATTAAGGGTTCTACCTGATGTTTAAGGAAATATATGCAAATATGCTATGGGGGAAAATGTGATTAAATTATCTGGATTAAATATCCAGCATTTTTCATGCCCCACCACAGATACAGCCAGGCTAGCAGCACTAAAGCTGCTCATGTGGGGTCTGTGTTTGGGAAGAATTATAACACTTCCCAGTGAACCTTCCCTTAGTACCCCCTCGTCTTCCTAAGGGACACGGGTGGCCTGGGGCTGAGGCACTGGCCTGAAATCCTGGGTATCTGGGGTTTGTTCTCATCCTGAAGCCAAGGCTTCCTGTGGGACCAGCTCGGTCCCTCAGCCCCGTGTACCTCTGTTGCCAATCCCTAACAAGGAAATTGCTTTTCCTTCTGTCACAACGTGTTGTGGAGATACGTCCATTAATGCCTGGGAAGTGCTTTGACTTCAATGACTTGGAGAAGAGAAAACAATAAATAAGACCATGTTGGAGTCTTCTTCTCTCTGATTTGGGATGTGACAGCAGGAGGATGCTAAGGGGTGCAGCTCTGTCCTGCCACGGGAACTGGGCTCTCCATCCTCGCCCAGACCCAGCCCAGCGCTGGCAAATGGATTTGGCATCCACAAAAACAACACAAGCCCCAGCTGGGAGCAGAAACGTGGGGAGCAGACTCCAAGCTCAATGACAGAGGTCACCTTCCGTCTCCCGTAGAGACAGAGTAGATCCCCATCTGTTATTTGGGCTGACCACTCCCTGCATTCCACCCCGACCACTTCTTTGGCAAGCTCTGCAGGACGTGGATCTTTCTTATTCAGGATAACAATGAGGAGTTATTAATTGGGTCTTTTTTTGGGTTTCCTGAGGTCCTTCCCAGGGCTGTGTTGGTGGATACCGCAGCCGTCGTCGTCTTCACATGGGGTGTTTCAAGCATTTCAGTTGGTCAAAGACAAAATAGTGCCATGAAAGAGGGTCACCCCACAGCTGAGCAACAGGCAGAGACCAAGAGTCAGGTCAAGGACTGCATTAGTACCAGAGTGAAGAGTCTGAGTGGTGGCAGTGCATCCAGCTGGCAAAGTGTGAGCAAAGATGCAACCCTGAGTCCCAAGGACCTCTCATGTGATCCAAAGCACCATATTAACACTTGAGCAGCAAAAAGACTGTGTGAGACGAGGCCACGCTTCATGCCCAGGGACAGCTCAGCCAGCCAGAGCAGCCTTTCCACTTCCTCAGAGCTTCTCTGGGTAGCAATAAGAGATGGCTCATTGGGAGGGGATCCAGCATTAATGGTGTTTTAATGAGGCCTTTCAATACACTTACAGACTGATCAGCAAATTCCACAAGGCCTGGACTCTAATATCATTCCAAGCACACCAAAGCCATGGCAAGACCTCCTCACAGCCAGAGCTGTGCTCTCTCTGGGCCTGATGCCCTGCCAAGACATGGCAGGTTTTGTGCTGTTCGGGTGCTGGGGCAGCAGAAGCAAGGCCACTTCCCAGTGGAAAAGCCCAAGGGAAGTGAGGGGTGCACACAGTGTGCTCCAAGGAGGTGCTGCACAGGAGGCTTCATGGTTTGACTCTCTTTTCCTAGGTCACTTCACTACTGCCAACTCCGGGAACATGCGGTCAGCGAGTTTCTTGAACAGGACATTTCCCGTTTCCCAAGAGCCTGTGCCGAACCTCTGGAAGCAGCTTTTAGGATAAAAAGACTAAACACAAATAAGTTTCCCATCTCATTACATAAACCTGGCCTGACCATGACAGAAGCGAGGACGCTCAACGAGCGTCATCTGATCCGCACGGAAAGATCCAACCCAGGCATGGGACAAGGCTGATTTATCCTGTCAGTCTCTGCCTCGAGCTGATGACCACATCCCACTTCCAGAAAACACTTTAAAAGAGCCTCCAGCTGACACCAGAGCCAAGCTGTGCAGGGCTGGCTGAGGACCTGACATGTGCTGGGGCACGTGCACGGCTCACACCCTGATTCACTTGGAGCTGACACAGTGGCTGAAGCTGCCCTGTCCAAGATGAGCCTGGAGGAGAGGCAGAGGTGCATCCAAGGCCAGGGAGGAAGGGATGGAAACATCACAAGCCGCTTAAGAAAACTCCCCATGCACTGTCCTAGAGCTTCTCCCCTCCACATTTCCCAATGCTAGGAAAGAGGCATTTCAAGGACAGGGAAGGTTGTTTCCACCAACTGCTGGTTCGTCCCTCCCTGCTTCCCCCCTCAGGAGATGGGGCTGCCTGGAAGGCAGCACCTTGTACTTCCCTGCAAGCTGTGCCCTGACCACAAAGCCACTCTGCCTCTCACTGACGGGGGGGTTAAGAGAACACGTGTAACTGGATCTTAACACGTTGGCAGGTGGTTCCTCACCTCGCAGCGCGACTGCAGTTCCCACACACAGCTCTCAGCCTCAGGACCAGGCAAAGCAGCAGGACCCCAGCTCTGCAGGGGCCTGCTGGCCTGGGGCTGCTCTCAGACCTGCTCCTCCTCGCCATCCTGCTGGGCCAGGGCTACGGGGCCTGTTCACGTTTGGCTGTGGCAAAGGGGCAGCAGGGCTCCGAGCTCCTGCTGCCTCCAGCGCCGCGCCACAGCCGTGTGTCATCGGCCCCCAGCGCTCGGCACGGCACGGCCGGGGCGGGAGGACGTGAAAAGCTCCTATGCCCCAGAGACTGCAGTGCACAGGATACGGCCTGGATGAAAATCTGGTCAGCAGAGGTCTTAAAATGTCAGCGTAAACAGGAGGGCAGTGCTGGCGGGGAAGCTTGCTCAGGCTTGTGCTGCTTAACAATAGGTTCAGTGACCTGGACAAAGAAAACCTCTCCTGATAAAGACAGCAGATTAGACACCGTCCCAAACCCTCCCAAGCTTTCAAGAGAGCAATTCACTACCAGGCAAAAACTTGGAATTGCTCAGTCACCTACTCATGAGCGAACAAACCCCATGCTACTTAACACCGTTAATGAAAAGTTGTGCCTGCAGGACACTGGGAGTGTCTGGTGGGTATGGAGGAGAGTGGGACAGCACAGTGTCACCTCCTCCTGACGGGCTGCTGCAGCAGCTCATGGAGCAACATGTGGAGCCTGGACAGCCACAGCTCAGACACACCAGGAGAGCAGCTCAGGGGATCCAAACCATGCCTGAGAGACTGTCCTGCCTTCTCACTCCATCTGTTCAGCTTATGGAAAAAAGGATGGGGTTCAGGGGCACTTGGGACATATTTACATATCAGAGTTAGAGCAGCAACCCAGGACTTCCCAACCTACAGCAAAATTAAATTATAGGAAACTGAGATGAAACAAATTTTGCCAGGAAATAATGGATGTTTGTAACAACGACTGAAACTGGGTCCTGTGACAATTTGTTGAGGATTCTGACAGGCTCTCAGCCTTCCAGAACCAAGGGTTTGTGCTTTCTACAAGACCTGCTGTTGGAAATTTCCCTGTGGTTTCATGAGGGAGAAAAAAACAGTGGAAATGGCCACAGTTTCCCCAGCTTGCCAGCATCTGGGGCTCTCCCGGGCTGGATTCCCCATTCCCAGAACTGACGCACACCACCGTGGGCTCCTCTTTGAAGAGGGGCTTTCTGACCTGTACATTCTTCCCAGAAGCTCCCTGATGTTCAAAGCACCTTGCTGACAGACAGGCAGGTGTGCCTGTGACAGTGACCACCTCCCCAAACCCAGCGTGGGGGCGGAGGGGGAGCGGCCCCCCAAACACGGCCCTGGGCAAGGCACGGGGGAGGACTCCCAGCCCAGCTGTGACATTTCCTTTCACCTATACCTGTACAGCTGTTTCCTACAGGGCTGCAGCCTCAAGTGGGATGTGTGAGGCTTCTGTAGGTGCTTGGGAACAAGATGGAACAGAAACGCTTCACACCTGGCCCCAAAATTACAGCACGCTGGCAGGTGGCCAACATAAACTGGCAGAGTACCAGTTGCAATGGACATCAATTAAGCAGCCTGTCATCCTCAGACTGCAGGCTTTGCTTTTTGTGATCTGCATCGCTCCTTAAGCCTTCAGCAGCACCAGCACTGGAGTTTTCCAGATGGGATCATTTCCCGCAGATTCCACTCGCTAGATTTATTGCAGGTTTTTTTTTTCTTTTTTTTTTTTTGAAACCCCCCCCTTCCCTTCAAGAGGCTGAACTATTATTCCACATTGTGGATTTCTCCAGGGCTGGATTCAGTGTCCTTGTGCCACGCTGGTGCTTGTTTGCCATCCCTTTACCTTCAGCTGCAGAAATGCAATGTTAAGAATATCCTCAGAACTCCCTCAGCTTAAAAAGTGATTAAAAACTGAGACCAAATGATAAGTGAACACGATTCCTCGTTGGAAGGTGTCCTGCACAGCCCTAGGAGATGCTGCAGCAGTCACTCGGACTTGTGCCCATTGCTACGCTGACGCATTTAAAACAGCCCAACAGACACCAGCATTCCCTCCTCTGCCACCCAGACCTGGGGACATGGACACTTCCCACTGTGCTAATGGCACCTGGAAAAGGCAGGGAGAAGCTCCTGTGGTGTCCACATAGCCCCTAGCACTCGTGCTTCAAGGTGATGCCAGGGATGGCTGGGGAGTTCAAAGCAGGTGATGTTCTCCACGCCACCTTCATGGTGGCATAAAACACAGCCTCTCCTCCATCACCCCATGACATCATCTTCCAACATGGCCCGTAATTTAGTTTAATTGCCTTTTACAATCCAAAGGCACCACATGAAAGGGAAGGTCGAGGCTGGGAGGGAGTTCAGATACTGGTCAGAAAACGTAAACATCTCTTACTCTGCCGCCTCGGGGCTGCCAGCTCCTGCCAAGTCCCTGCTCCGAGCAGGGCCGCCTGTGGCAGGGATCTTTCACGGCTTGTTTGGAACTCGAGGCAGGCAGGAATGGAAGGAGTTTTTCAAGGATGACTCCTCTTTGGACTCTCCTACTTGGGGCTCCGATCTCTGCTCACAGTTTCCCTTTTCCTCTCTGGACCAAACTCCAAGCTGGAAGCTCTCGCTCTCATGGGCTGAGAGCATTTGCCTGCCAGCTGGAGGGAGATGCTCCAAGGCTATGGAATGGGAATATGGAAAGGATGTTGAGAAAACAGTTACATTTGCTCACTGGGGTTTTCTCTCTGCTTACAAAGAGTTTGTGCTCTCACAGCACTGGTCTTGCTACCTTTCCTCTGATGCCTTGCAAAAAGTCCTCCCAAAATCACTGCAGTGTGGTCACTCAAATGTGGATTTAATCCCTGGCATTCCAGGAGTCATTAGGCCTCAGAAAGGACAAAAAGCCTGGTGTTTAGAGGCATGACAGAGCCCAGTCACTCCAACAGCTACTCCTCCTGGGCTTTTAAACCTGGGGCTCCCTTTCCAAGAAGCATCAGACATGACTACACGCTGCCAAGAGAACTCTGAGAGTCTTAGGAAGACTGAAATACCATAAATAAGTGAAGTGAATAACAAGACAGGACTAATTTTAGCTCAAGTCTAAATAATAATTAGCTCCTAAAGAGCTAATCCAAAGGCTACTGCCAATCTAGAGCATGTTGGGGCAACTAGAGAGAAGGTCACATTTGGACTGTCCACCTGGGCTGGACAGTGCAGAGGAAAGAAATTTGGGATTTCTACGGAGAATAAAGCTTGGGATTTAGGCTATCTGCACTGACAGGTGAGTGAAACAAGGAACAGCACCAAGTGTGGGAAGCTCACTGGCCACCCCAGAGCTGGAGGAGCCACGCAATACCCAGCTTGTAGGTCTGGCACTAAAATATTGCTAATTAATTTTCAGAGCCTTGCATTTTAGGGCTTTCATTTGCCTGGTGAGGTGAGACAGGGTTGAGACCAGTTGAGTGGTGAGTATCTGAGACAGTCCACTCCACACATGAGCATGCACATGAGGGGGAAAAAAAAAAGTGCTTTTCTGTTTGAGAGGAGGGAACCACAGTGACTGGCCCTATAAGCACATGTATTAATCATGCACCGTCTGGTTTTAATCCACACACTGCTGATCCTGCGTCTCACTGTATTGTTATCAGGGGAAGGAGTATTTCTCCTCAATCTTATTCACCAGCCAAAAGCCTGAAAATGCAAAAAACACATTTGTGAAGTGCCTTCCCCAGGACCCTGGGCCCCGGACCTGGTGAGCTGGGGCTGTTGCCTTTTTATTGGCGTTTAAAAACCTTTTATTAACGTTTGTCAGGGCTGGGGGAGGAGAGACAGGCTCAGGTTTCAGGACCCCCCATGCAGAGAGGTTTATTGTGGGAAGGGACATTAACACTTTCTCCTCCACATCTGCCCACGGCTGGGGCATGTGGCAGAGGGTGTGCTGCAGGCACAGGCCTGGGTGATGCACATGTTGAGCCCACGGAGAGCTTGCAGGGATGTGGGCAAGCCCTGATGCCAGGTGCGTGCAGAGAGGAGAACCTCCCTGCTCTGCTCCATGTGAGGGACCCTCTTCAGCCTTGCCACCAGCTCCATGGGGTCACTGCAGAGCAGGATGCT
Organism: Atrichornis clamosus; assembly: GCA_013400975.1. Lineage (NCBI taxonomy): Eukaryota > Metazoa > Chordata > Aves > Passeriformes > Menuridae > Atrichornis > Atrichornis clamosus. Next base: position 66,219 of record WBMZ01005302.1, on the reverse strand, counting down.
CCCGAGACAACAGGATCCAGCAGGAGCTGAGGAATCCAGGACATGCCCCAGGTTCCCAGGGCTGCACCCACGCACAGCTCAGATGCACCACTAGGACTCTCTTTAACCTCAACACGACCCAAGTGTTTCCCATTACCAATGCCCCACAACAGCACCATGAATCCACAGTTGCTACCTTCCTCCTTCCCAAACCTCAACTCAGCCATGCTGCTGCTCCCTGCTCCTGCCTGGGGTCCAAGGCTGGGTGAGGGAGCTCCTGGCAGTGTCTCCTTGGGCTGCAAAGGCTGCAGACACAGCTGACAGCTCAGGCACCAGGCTGCATAGTTTGCTGCTGACTGGTACGCTCGGTGGTGTTCCATCACACAAGCTGCAGTGGAGATGTGCCCAACACAAACCCAGGGAAACAGCACCGAGTTCTGCGCACCCCGGAGCCAGCTTTTGTGGGTTACAGCTCCAGTGACAGAGCAGCAGACGTTGGGGAGCTCTAAGTGTCCCACTGGCTCCAGCAGGAATCCGAACGCGCGGCTTCACGGCAGCGAACGGAGTCAGAACGTTTTCACTCAAAATAAGAGCCAGGCCAAATGCTCAAAATCTTGCTGAGAAACTCTGGCTGAATCCTGCACTCCATCTGCTAAATGGGACGTGGAGAACAAAAAGGAGTGGGAAGCACAATGTTTGTCCCATACAGCTTACAAAACAACCACCCTCTTGGTAGAGCCAAAAACCCAACACCATTTTAAGCCCAATTCCCTCCAGTTCTGCCTTTCAACAAATTCTTTTTCTCTGAAGTGTTACAAATTAATTAATAAACTAGGGGGTAGAAGAATGGCGTAAGGATTTGGAGTATCAGCAGGAAAGGTGAGATATCCTTATAGTAAAAGCCAACTGCCTCTTCCTAGCCATGAGAGTGACAGAAAAGGGTCCCAGAGTCACTCTGGCACACCAGAACCCTCCTCCCAGCCCACAAGACACTCACATTGTGCCATATAAAGAGCAGTACATTCTCATTGCCTCTCCAGCAAAGAATTTGGGCTGAAAACTGGGCCAAGACTGAGAACACAACAGAAAGAAAATGGGTGCAAAAAATAACTTCTGCTAAAAAGCAATGAAAAATCAGTATGGGAAAAAATCAGTGCCAGAGAGAGCTGCTCCACTGCCATCGACTGCTGGAGGCTCAGGGATACAGATCCCATCATTCCACCACGCATCCACTGCAAGCAGCCCGGAGACGCATCCCATAGACTCAGAGTCACAGAATGGTTTGGGTTGGCAGAGATCTTAAAGGCCATCTAGTTCCAACCTCTGCCATGGACAGGGACACCTTCCACTAGACAAGGTTGCTCCAAGTCTCGCTCAACCTGATCTTGAACTGACGAACTGCTGAGGAGTTGGATCCATCTGGGCTCTGCACACTACAAGGAGGGCAGGGAGCAGATGGTGGACTGGTAATGGCACAGAGGGCTCCCAGTTTAAGCTGGGTTGGGAATTCTTTGCTAGAAAGTGCCTTTTTGTATCTTGCTCACAGTCACTTTTGAAAGGCACATGGGTTTGTGCCTCTCAGTCCTGGCTGGGGCTGCAGTGCCTTCTGCAACACTTCTGCAGAGTCAAATAATTCCTTCATTAATGCTGCAGAAGGATAAGATTTGTTGGAATGACGCAGGTGCCACTCCAGTCCCTTTCTAGAGCATTACCAAACCACAGAAGATGGGGTAGGAGCATCCAAAGAGGTCACTCTGCCTCCTATTCCAAAGTGTTTACCTGAACCCAAGTTGTACCTGAGAGAGTCACTCAGCCTGCTTTCAAAATCTCCAAACCTGAAGACTTCCTGAAGAATCACTAAGGAGGCTGCTCTCAAGTGCTTAACTATCCAAAAGTATGAAACCTTTCCTAAGGTCTTCATATATTTTGCTGCAATTTCTGCCTGTTCCTTCCCACGCTTTTCAGCATGGAGCTGGAGGACAGCTTGTTCTCCTCCTCTCTGCATTTTCCCCGCATTTCCTCTAGACTAAAAAGCCCCAGCTCTCCAAGGACTTGGAAGTCAGGCTTTTGAGCTGTCTTTTCTAACTCACTGGCCTCTCAGGTGTCCTCTGCACAGTGAACATGCACACCTGCTGTTTCACCTGTCTGACCATTAGTGAAAACACTGGTCAGAAAGAAATAAAGGGGGTACAGGCACAGCCAGACCTGGCTGCTTCCCTCTGGATTCAGTGCCGCCTTTTTTGGCAGAGCTGAGGTAACACCATGCCAGATATTCCCAGATTCCTGCGTGGCTGGTGCTGAGCTGTGAGGGCACCAGCTCCCACCTGTGGAATTGTGTGGTTTCTTTATAAAGCACCAGAACCAAAGGGAGCTGGGACAGGGAGAACTCAGCTCTGAAGCTCAGGTGTAGCTGCAGGACAAAGACACTTCTCTCTTACAAAGATGAGTGCAAGTGCCTGGCAGGGCAGGTAGATGGCACTCCGAATAAACTGCTGTGTGGTTAGAGGAGGCAGAGTTCAGGGAATACTGACCCCTTCCCACAAGTTAAAGGGCACCAGGCAGAGCTGCTCAGCCACCTCACCTGCCTGCTGGGGGCTCTGGTTTGTGGCTGCTGGGAAAAGAATCTCTGTGTAGGGACTGGGGCACTGTGACTGTCCCCAGCAGTGAGGCCACCACACACCCTGGACCAACCTTAGGGCAGCAGTGGCAACCACATGTTTCTTATTTTAACCCTGTCAAATAGAGCTTGAAAATTCACGTTTCCACAGAGACTTCCTGGACTAAGGTGCTTCCCCAAACTGGGAGGGCTCTCGGTTTCACTGGGACCCTGTGCTCCTGTGCTGCAGGCAGTGCTGCAAGCACAGGTTGGGGCAGACAGAGAAGTGAAACAGAAATTCGCACCTTGGGGTCTCTCTGTGAGAAAGGTCCTGAATTTCTCACCATCATTTCAGGAAAATGTCAAGAAGAAGAAGTGGCACATGGGAAGGCACCTTGCCACTGTCATATGCAGGCTCTCCACAGAAACCTGCCTCTGCATCCCCACTTCTCCTCCTGGAGCACCAATCCTTCAGGGAGGGGACACTGCAGCTTCCCAGATCAGCCACATTTCTGGAGCTGCAGTTCTGCCTCCAAGCAGGAAACTGTTGAGAGCCACTCTTATCCTGCTGTGCCTCTGAGGGCGTGCAAAACAAATGCCATTGTGCCTCCTCCATCCCCCATCAGGTTCAGACACGTTCTCCAAGTGCAGCCCCCAGATCCCTCCTGGCCAGGTGGTGGCAGAGAGCAGACCCAAAACCCCACATCAACAAGGGAACTGATTTCATTATTCTAAAAACAAACAGCCAAAGGAAAGTTCAGGCTAGAATGGGCTCCTAGAGCAAAGAAAGGAAAATAGAGAGCGGGCAGTGGGGAATGCTTCATATTCCTAAAAGCCTTTTGTACGTTAACACATGGTGTCTGCTTCTCTCTAGTCACCTATTTATCACTCTCCTCTTTAGAGAAGGAAAAAAGTCCTGGCTGCCTTCCTAAGGCAGAGTTTTGTGGCCGGGGGGAGGGGGAGGGTGCTTTAAGCATGATGCAAACCATTTGGAGTGCACCGAGAGCTCTGCCAACACAAGCTGCACTATTTAAACAAGTGAGGAAATGATCGTATATACAACATGCCAGCGAGCACACACACACCAGAGGAAGTCGAGAGGGGTTTTCATGACACAGAGCTGGATGTCAGCGGCTGAAAGGTCGATATTTTCCCTTAACACCCTTCTCAATGACTTAATCGTGTTCCGTTTGCACAGAAAACTTCCCAAGAATAAAAGTCTGGAGGAATCGAGGGGGGATGTTTGGCCTACTGCTGACCTTGTCCGAGGTCCTCTCCACGTAGCAGGGCTCCTGGGGGGCGACCAGCAGGGGAACGAAGCCCGAGAGCAGCCGATCCTCTTCCAGGCTAAGCAGGGCAAGGTCGTCATCTGGGTCCTTGTACAAGGGCACCTCCGACTGATTCACTGTGGTCAGTATGTTACAGAAGTCAGCCAGCGTCGCCCACACATCTACTGAGACCCTGGGAGAACGAGGAGAGACGTGAGCAATTCAGGGCTGGAATGCGCTGGGAGTTGCCTGCAATGCTGCAGCGAATACCAGAGAGGTGAGGCGAGGCGAGGCACGGCACCGCTGCTGCCCTGCCCCGCGGGACGGCCCCGGCGCAGCTGCGCTGGCACCGCACCCGAGGGGGGGACCGTGACCCTCGCCCGCCAACGCTGACAGCGGCCGCCATCCCCCCGGACAGGCACAGCTCCCGGGATCTCGCCCTTCCCGCTGCTCTGCCCACCTCTGCCCGCTCCCCCGAGCCGGCACGTCCGCGGGGAGCAGCTTCCCCGTGCGGCGCCGGCAGGAGCCCAGCTCATTCCAGATGGGAGAAGTGACGCTTGTTACGCAATTTTAAAGGCTGCTGGGAGCACAGACTGAACACCCGCACTGCTGTCGGGGCTGAAGGGGCTCTTGGAGGGCTCCAACCCACCCTAGCCTGGAGCATCCTCTCCTTCGTGCAGCTCTTATCTGCTGTGACCACGTGCTGCAGCCACGCTCTGCAGCACAGAGATTTTCTCAGTTAAACCCCAGCCATGGGGGGTTAAAGCCGTGTTTTGCTTCTGGCCATGGGTTTCAATACTCAGAGTGACCTGCAAAGCTGCCCTCTGCCATGTCTCGCGTTCCCAGAGTGGCAGTGATGTGCAGGGAGCCAGAGGCAAACCCGAGGCCGCTGCTCTCCACGCATCCCCATCACACATCCCGATGGCTAAGCACACTACAGGGAGGGCCCAGCACCCCAGGGAGAGCCAGGGTGGAGAGAGCAGGGAAACAGGCGACGAGCATGGGGTACTACAGCTGACTAGGCTGCCTTGCAGTGCATTTCTCCCTCCTGTTTCTGCAAACACTCAGGTTGGGGGTTTTTTAGCGTGTAAACTGAGATGAAAGCAGAGAATAGGGGAAACTGGGGCTGATCCGCTTCTGGTGGCAGTAAGGAGGGCTGCTCCTCCACCCCACACCTCTGGAGAAAAGCACAGGGAATCCAGCATCCCCTGGGGTGCAGCAGTGACCGGTGCGGGCCCAGGCAGCCCAGGGCTGGAGGGAGGCCCCCTGCTCTTTGAACTGCTCCAGGTGGACAGAGTCTGCACTCGGTTATTTACGGGAATCAATGTACCAGGAAAGCACACTGAAATGAAACATCTTGTTTTCAAGAGCGTCCTGGGAGCCAGGCAGAATGAGGAGCCATTAATCAAAGCCCGGCACGTAATCAGCACACATGTAACGCAGAGTCGCCCAAGTCCCCGAGCCAGCCCTAGCCCACGTCCTGCAGAGGAGAAGAGGTCCTTCAAAACCCTCTGGTCACAAACACCAGGAGCTGGGTTCATTCACAAAGCTCCATCGCTTGGCTCAGCCAGGTCTGGCTGTCAGAAATGTTTAAATATGGAAAAAAATAAACAGTTGCAACACGTTTTTCGGAGGGATCTGTCCGAGGCCCTTTGTGATGTAATGGGAAACGCTGCGTTTGTGCTACCAGCTGGAAAATAAACAGAGCTGCGAGGGTTAAAAGGAACTGAACTTTCCACGACCCCTATCTGCAAAAGAAGAAAATAATAAGAGGAATGATCCACTGCCCCACAGCCCTGATAGTTTATCCTCCGGCCCAGGCTGCAGAGACAAGCACCGGATGTGATAGGGCTGCTCTGGGCCACCTCCAAGGCGAGCTCTGCCCATGGGAGATGCGCAGGGCTTGGGAGGCTCAGCCTCCCCCAGTGCCCTGCTGGCAACTGGGCTCGGCTGCCTGAGGCCAGTCACATAGCACTGGTGGGGCCCCACAGCCAGGCTGCCACGGGGGCTCGCTGGGATGAAGGAGGTGCAGAGGCATCAGCAGGGAGAGAAATGGGAAAAGTGCCTGCAAGCGCCAGGGAATGAGAGCACTGGGGTGTTGGGGATGCAGAGGACGTTCCCAGAGGGCTGGGACAGCCAGGTGCATGGGGCCGTGGTGTAGGAGAAGGGGGGGAATACATTGCAAAGAGCTCGCCTGTATTCCCAAAGAAACAGAGCTGCAGGTAGGGGATAATCATGACAGTGAGGGTGGGAGGGACGCAGAGGGCAGCTGCGGGATGCTGGGCTGGACTGGGATCCACAGCAGGGCACGGGTGGAGGGGGTGAAGGAGCAGCACAGAAAAAGTACAGGGAGCATCTCCCTCCACAGGGTTTGGCATCCAAAGTCAGAAAAATGCCACGTGAACAGTCACTGAGCTGGCACTGCTAATGCCCTTGCAGGCACCCAGCCCAGCAGTTCCCTCTCCTCTCCCGCTCAGCAGCACTGCCGGGCAGGGCTCCCCTCGCCACCCCTGAGGGCGAGAGCAGCCCCTGTCACTTCATCCTTCACCTACAGCTTCACAGTGCTTTGCCACATCTGCCATTTGCCCTGGATGTGACAGGTTCCCACCCTGGGCTTGCTTCAGTCAAACCTCAGACTCTGCTGGCCCCTCGGGTAGCCAGATCTCACTGCAACACTATCCCAGCAGCCGGGCAGCCCCTCTCACAAGCAGCGCCCTGCAGAACCTTCAAAAAGCCAACAAAAAATTACTGTTGGCATTTCTGCTCTGGTTTTCTCCTGTGACAGCAGAGGCAGCACTGCAGAGATCAGCTGTGACCATTTTCTGCCACCCCCTCGGGTGCAGCTCCTCCTCTGCAGCGCATCTCCCAGCGCTGCCAGCACCAAGATCACTCACCAGCTGCTACCGCCGGCAAACAGCTCACACCAACACCTACGGCCCCAGGGATCTCCTGCTGGGACGTGCACTCACCCCGGAAGGTCACACAACACTCATGAGCCCTGTCAGGAACCTTCTCCCCTCTGCCCCTGCCCAGGACCACCTCACAGCCCCCACCAAGCATTTCTGGCTTATGTCACCCCACAGCGCGGCGGTGCTGGAGTCCCTGTGCAGAGCCCAGGCAGTTCCAGGTGCCTGGAAGCTCTGTGCACGCACAGTGCCACGGCTTCGATGTCCCTCTGCGCAGGGAGGCCCCAAATTACTGACACCGAGCCCAGGCACGCAGCTCCCAGGTACAGGGACGAGGCTTCCAGAGCTTTTAACCGAGGAAGCAAGAAGGGGGTTAGCGCGAGGTCTTTCCTCGGAACGGGGGTTCATTCACTTCCCCACAGACACATTTACATTTGCTTATTCCACTAGGACAGGAAAAAAAAATAAGAGTTAATTTCTTTTTTATTGCCTCAGGATTCCAGGTTTAATGTAGCTGTCAGTGTGAGCACAGCCCAGCTGCAACGCCGACGGACACGGCCCGGCCAGCGACGGCGAGAGCCGCTCAAGTGTGCAGCGAGCTGGACCGCGGCCCTGGGGCCAAGCACGGCCCTGGCGAGGCTGGACATGGCTCCTGGCAGAGAGATGGGCACCACCACAAGGCAAAAGGCCCACAGTGAAGCGTGGGGAGAGCAGAAGGTGCCAGGGCGAGCCTGATGCTCACCGAATCCCCGGTGCTGCGCGGCGCTCTGCCGTGAGCCACCATCCTCACCGGGGGCGCGGGCTGCCTGGTGATTAATATCAAGCACAATGACCCCATGTTACAAGCCTGCGGGGGCCTGTGGAGGTGGCCATTTCCTGTGTAATACCAGCTTGTTTAAACACTAACATCCAAACTCCACAGCTGCAGAACAAACCCGGAAAGCGCGGCGCAGAAGAAGCCCTGCATTGTGTTCCCAGCCGTTCCCGGGCCGCGCTGCCGCGCAGATGGCAAACGCCGCGGGCTGCGCGCTCCCGGGGCCAGGCACCAGCACCCGCCCGCTCCCCGTGCCCGCCGGATGAGGTGCTCTGCATCCTCCTCCTGGGTTTCCTCTCTCCTGGACCACGGGAAGCTCAACTAAAAGCAGCTCCTTTGTAAGGAGCAAAAAGGGTTGGCCACGGGAGCTCTTCCCGAAAGGCGTTCACCACCCATGTCCTGGGCTCAGGATGAGCAGGATGAGGTGGTCACAGACGCTCTGCACCGGTGGTCTCCCCCACTCTGCCCTGCATATGGTCCCTTTGGCCAACCAGGCATCCATAAACCCAGTCCTCTCCCAGGAACCTGCCTTTGGAGCTGGAGGGATGCTCTCTTCCCCAGAAGAGGTGCAGTCTCCTCCCAGCCAGCCTCTGCTTTGCCACAGCCTCCTTCTCCACAGAGACTTTTGGCTTCTGCTTTGGTTGACTTTACCTTCATTCTCAGCCAGGTTCACACTACTGAGACACCTCTGAACCCTTGCTTTGATGTCTCGATAGGGAAACTCTGGTGGCCAGCGTTGCTGAGGCTGGGATCTGCAAAAGGGATTTTCCATTTAGTCTCCAGCAAACTCCAGCAATGTCTTGGCACCCCTGTCCAAGACTCTGTCCATCCTTCCCAGTGGGAGCTGCCATCTCAGTGACACTTCTCCACAAGAGCAATGTGATGAGAGCGATCTGGCAGATCTCTCTGGGAAGGTAAGCTCTAGAATGTGCTCACAGCTTTTGGATTTAATTTAATACTTGGTTTAAATTAACCATTTTTAAATGCTTGCAGACGGTCTCCACAAACAGAGAGGCCCTTGGCCCCGCATGGAAGGAGCATGGATTTGCCAGGGTCAGCCCTGCAGTAGTGTATCTGTCTAGCCAGTGGCTTCCCCATCAGTCCTTGTGCTTCATTTAGCAATGGATTATTTGTGGTCACAGAGTGGAGCAAGGAGCAGGTTTGCTCTCTTTGTCCAGCCTTCCTCACCCTCTTCCCAGCCACACATCCCAAAAGGGGACCGATTCACTTGGACAGCAGCCTTCTTGGATATCCACCTTTAGCTCCACCTTTGCCAATACCTCCGCCTTAGGGGATCCACCCCTCTCCCCAGGATCCCTGCTTTTACACCCCGATCTCTGCAAATTACTCCTGGAGCCATTTGGTCTGAAAGATGCTTCTCCAACTGCCTCAACCAACCACCTGAGCAGATCTCGATGCAAGGTTTGCCATCAAACATGCAGATAGAAATTAATTTTCAGACACAAAAGTGACAGCTGCTTGCTGCTAGAAAACCTGGCAACACCTGGTTCAGACACACAATTCCTGAGGCACTGAACCAGAGATGTCCAAGGTTAAGTTTAGCTCCTATTCTGGAAAGACATGAGGAAAGAGTCATGGAAAGCTCACAGAACACCTCTTCCAAAATAGGAAGGACACCCTTCACCTCTCAAATATACACAGACAGACATTTAGGAAGTCCACCACCTGAAAACCGTTTCCCTGAGCCATGGTGACCATGCAGTGTGGCCAAGAGCTGGATGAGTGCACTGCACCAAGGAGGGTGGATGCGGGGAAAGATGAAGCTTCTCGCTTGGGCTGAATTCGGGACCACTGACTCCCCAGGTAGGGAGAGGATGCCTGCCAGGAACCAGGGTTCATTCTGCAGCTCCTACCAAGAAAAAGACCACTAAGAGACAGCCTCCTGAGCCTCTCATCCCACTCCACAGAGCCCACTCCTGCGTGGCTCACATCCATCTGCTGGCTTTCGGCAGCGCTCACCCCTCACACCTTTCCCTCCGCCTCTGTCCAAGGGGGAAAGCAGTGAGCTGAGGAATTTGGTGTGGGGTTGGGTTGTTTCTTTTTTTTTATTACAAGGACTCAAATCCAGCAGTGTGATAAATGCATCCGAGCTACAATTAGGAAGATATATAGCATCAGAACGAGAAGGTCTGGGCAGCGTGGTGAAACGCGGGCTCTCCAGAGCCCCAGCTATGTTTCCCATTATGTAACCCTGGTCATGGGCAGACAGCCAGACTCCAAATGAAAAAGAGACTCTGGCTTGGCACCGTTTCTATTTTCCTATCCTCATTCGGGGTCAGCGCAGTGTCATACAGCTGCAGAGAAAGCTCCGGGGATTAAACCTGGGAAAGACTCCAAGACCAGGACCCGGGTTCAAGTACCAGCTGAAAGCAATAAACCAACTGCCACAGCTGGGCTGAGTTTAGACGTTCTCAAAGTCCCCCAGCTCTCTCCCGTACGAAGAAGGAGCGACTGTGAACATGGCGAAGGCAGCGTGAGTGGAGGCCTTGGGACTCAGAGCCCCGGCCGAGGCTCCGGCCGAGCCCTGCCAAGCTGCCCCGCTGGCCCCGAGCCCAGCCCGGCATTCTGGCAGCAGTGCTGGCCCTGGATGAGCTGCACTTTGATGTGAGCTCTGGGCTCAGAGTGGGCTGCCAGGTGGGTATGAGGCCTGTTTTTTCCAGAAGCTTTAGCACGTTCATGGCATCCCTGCAGGGTGCTGCTGTGCTTCAGGGGATTTCTGCTGTCCCTTTTCTGTGCCCACGCTGTCACAAAGGGAAAGGGAAATGGTTTAAGTGCGTCCAATCAGATTCTTCACTGGCAGTGGTGGGACCTCACAGCATGTCCCAGTGGTGGGACCATGTGTGACACGGCACAGGCCCCTCACTCACCTCTGCAACTTGGCATCTGCACTTGCTCCTCTCGTGCTCTCCCCGCTCCTGAGCTCACCCTGCCCATAAACCTTGGCTTACTCCCCCACGCCTGCTGCTCTGACCCATGTTTTACTTCTAAACTTCTTTGAAGCTGCTCCTATCTAAACCCCTGGACTCGGTGGCTCTACCTGGTTACTGAAGAGCCCCAGGGCAGCCAGCAGGCTTATGTCAATAGAGAGCTGAAACACTAACACAGTGCTCTCCTTTTCCTTTCCCATCCCTGGGGCAAACGTTGCAAGTTCCAAGTCATGCCCAAGAGTGGAGCTGGTTCCCTGCCACTCATCACTATCTGCATTTCCATGGAAGCTCAGCCAGTGCTGTCCCAGAGTTCTGGACCACCAACACCCAATCATACAAGAGGTGTGGGCTGAAAGAGCAGCGTGGGTAAGGCAGGTTCTCCATGTGAGCCGAAGAGCATCAGGGTGGAGGAGTTGGGAGCCAACATGGGGCAGGGGGGTCAGGATGGGCACGGTGGGACAAGAGGGGCTGCTGGGAGAGGCCTCTGCTGCAAGACAAAGACCCTCATTCCTCCACTGAGCACATCAGGACCTCGTGGAGTAGAGCCCCCAAACCACGCCCAGTGCTCCCCAAAGAGCCATGGGGCGGGTTGCCACCACCACCGCCACCTTCTCCCACCCCAGCGGGCGAGCAGGACCCCGCACCTGCCCCGTCCCCCGGGGGGACACGGCCCCGAGCCCCGCAGGAGGGGGAGCAGCTCGTCCCGGGGCAGGCGCCGAGCGCCGGCTGCGTGAACCCAATCAGAAATTCCATCTCGAGGCTGCCCGTGGCCAAGGGCTCGGCGGCTCCCTGCGCAGGCAGCGCGAGGGGAAGGGGGGATTGGTGCAGCAGGGTTCACGTGACGGATCCCAGTTTGAGTTCCTGCCCAAAGATGGGCAGCAGTTCACATGAGCAGGCAGCGGTCCCACACCGAGCAGCCGACAAACAGAAAACAGACTCCATCTCCACAAAATGAGGCCCAGAACTTCCTGTGTGAGATTTCCATTTCCTCAGCCAAATGAAAAAGAACTGGAGTAAGAGGCAATAAACCAGGAGAGCAGGACTGGACCTGACGCACGGAGCGGGGACCCATTAATGGTTAAGCCACTTTGCTGGATTACTCTTAATGCGCCTTCCCATCACCCTGGGTTCTGGCTCCTTTGGATTAACAATAAGATGTGATTTCAGGCTCTGGATCCGGAGTACCGGAGGCAGATGGAAAATCCTGCGGGAAAGCAGCTACGGAGCATGCTCAGACACCGTTTCGCATACTCCACACTTGGCCCCTTCACTCAATTTTCTGTCCAAAAATATGCAAATTGCCTAGTCCGCATTATGGACTAATGGGCTGAAATCAGCCAGTTTAGAAAATTAACCCTTTTGTGCGTTGCAGGGTAGGGACAAGAGGTTTCTGAAGCAGAGGGGAGGTGACTTTTGCAGCTCCAGGAACCGGCGAGCTGCTCCAGGCTAATCCAACCCAACCAAGGTTGGCCTGACTCAGTCGAAGTAAGGTAACAAAACATTTCTGCTGGAAATGGAGTTCCCCCTGGTTGAGAGGAAGGTTCTGCCTGTCCAGCTGGCCAGGCCAGTGGAACACCTAAAGGAGGGGTATCCCAACAAAACCAGACGGAGATCCTAAGCAGAAATAAAAATCCACCTCATGAGCAATCTTCTAACACATGGAAGCAAAGGACACCCACCAGGCCCCCTCAGAGACCTTCCAGCCCCACTCACACATCAATGAACAAGTCATTCTGTCACCAAAGGTGACAAGTCTGCCCCAACATTCCCTGGGCAGCGAGCCTTGCTGCTGGGTGCTCAGGTCACAGTGCCACAGCCAGAAGTAAAGCATGAGCAAGGGGGAGGGTGGCATGAGATGCTCAGGGAGGGAGCACACACCAGAAGACAAACCAGAGGCTGCACGTACTGTTTGGGAAGCTCAAGAGAGGTTGGAGGAGGATTCCAGGTGTCCGGGTGGCCAAGCATCCAGTCTGACCAGACCTTCACACTGGGCAGCAGCTCCTTCAGGTCCTGGGGCAAGGCAGAGACCTTGATGTCGTCCTCTTCATCCTCCTGCTCCATCTCTTGTGGCTGAACTGCAAATACAAGACGTGAGAGTTGAGGCAGCTCACCACAGCCAGGCTCAGGCAGGGACTGGGAAAGTATGACACAGATCCCAACATCCCAGCCTTGGACGCACAAGGGAACAGCCACAACCCACAGCAAACACAAAGACAGATCTGTTCTCCCTACACGGACTGGCCTGGAGGGCAAGCCAGGGTGTTTGTGATCCCTTTTATTGAGGGTAGCAGGGTGCCACTGCACCAGTCACTGAGGTAGAATTCCGAGGTCCCAGTTTTGGGAAGTTTCCCAATTGCTGGCAGAAAGCATGCCCTGAGCCCCTCCCTTTCTTCCAGACATTTCTGCCTGCACACATCAGGGGCTTTCCTGCAGGTGATCCAGCTGTAACCCGGGATGCACTTGGGATGCTGGAGGAGAATCCACAGGCCCCAAGGGAGGGGAGGGGATGTACAGAACAGCAGGGAATGAGGGCCTGAACCCCACCAGGCTGCCTGGTGGGCCCCTGCCTGGATCCTGCTGGTAAGCCCTTACCTGGCACACATTCCCTCAGCAGGTTGGTGCACCTCCTCACCAGGAGGGCAAACATGGAGAGCCCCAGGGCCGTGGCCTGTTCCTGGATGACGGAGCGGCAATCCTCGGAGATGCACTCTAGGAGACAGAGAGGGTTCGGGTCGGATGTTCCATCTTGCTGTGCCTTCACAGCCTCCCTTTCTGCATCCCACGAGGGGCAGAGGTGAGTGATTCCCTAACTCACACATATCCCAGACCCAGCTGGAGGTTGGTGAGTAGCTGCTCTGGAGTGGGAAGAGGCTGCAGTCACCCTGCCCACATCATGTCCAACCCCATGGCATGAGCTGAGCCAGCCGGGACCACGCTGGCACTCAGGGCTCCTAGCACAGAAGCTGCTGTTCAGAGCTGGTGCCTTCCCCTGAAGGAGGAGGGTATGTTTAAGCGTTAAAAGGGTAATTAGCTGCATGTTTGATCTCTGTCCCTGCTGGAGTTTTAACCTCAGCAGCTGAGGAGGGGGCTCCTCCCATTAGTTCAGCAGTCACACAACAGCTTGTCAAGAGAGCTTAACTGGAACTGTTACTCAAGGAGATGCCACACGACCACAGCTCTTCCACACAGAGCCGGCTCGGGGTGAGAGCAAATCCCCCCCGGCACATCTACACCCAGCCAGAAACCACTTCTGAGGCTGCTGAGAGCAGCGGGGAGCTGGCTCGAGGGAACTGCCTGGAGCCGGGCGTGGGTTACGCAGGAGACGCCGCGGGACATGCCAGGCTGCCCCAGAGCTCGGGCACTGTCGCCTGCTCCCAGGAGGATTTTAAACCTTAAGGGTAGCCTCTGCCCTCCCAATCCACTCTGCTCCTCATTCACATCCTCCCAAAATGTGGGGGAGTGGTAGCTGGGGAGAACCAGTGGGATGGGATCACCCACACACTTAGGGGGTTCCTACCCACCCGTGCTGTTTGCTCTGTGCAGGATGCTCCTCGCTGGCTTGCTGCAGGATCAGCACCTGAGAGCAGCTGCCCCAAGCCAGGCAGAGGGTTTTTACAGTGAACACAAACCTGCAGGTACTGACTCTGAATGGGCGAGTGAAGCCCCAGGGTTGGGATGGGAAGGGAGAGCTCCCGCAGCCCCCCAACTCCCAGGCACCTCTGCCACAGACAACAGCACCAGCTGCACGTCAGCACAGAGGAGGTGCTGGGAGCTGAGCTGCCCCGATGTGACAGAGCAGGGATTCTGAGCAAAGGGCAAGGGTTCAGAGCAAGACACTGAGACCCCGTTTCAGCCAGGGCCAGCAAAACACCTGAGGTACAGAGAACCAACAGTGAGGTTTCAAGGGCAAATAATTTCAGACCAGTGGGGTGGGAGTTTAAAAACAAGAAAAGACGAAAGCACACCAAGAAAATACAGGAAAAAACAGGAGGAACATCTGTAGGCTCGATTTTGCCAGTCAGTGAGTTCAGCACCCAGTGTGGAGACCACTGAGGGTAACTCAGGGTGGCACCAAAGGCGCCTGGCAGCTGAACGAGGGTGCTCTGCTCTCGGAGCCAGCGCTGAGCCGGTGCTGCGGAGCAATGGTAGGAAGTGCCGTCCTGCAGGGGCTGTCAGCTTTTGGAGGAAACATAAAACTAAAGATGTGACCACTCTGGGACAGTAAATCTCTTTCATGAAGCCTTTCCCACAATTAAGAGTGTTAGCCCCAGTGCTCTGGCCACAGTCCAGTCCAAGAAATTACAGTCATCTTCCCCACGCTCCCTCCTCCTGCACTTGGGTGAGATGCTGGACTGTCTTCACTTCTTGTCTTAAACGGACATACAATAAGACCACGGTGGTCCAGCTGCCACACCTGAGTCTGACAAGTCCCCTGGGGGGTGAAAATCTCTGGGCATTTCAGCAAGCACCCCCCACTTTGAGTGGGCAGCCTCTGGGACACCAGGCATTGTGCTCAAGCCAGACTGACAGGGACCCCCAAACTGGGCTGGTGCAAAAGCTACATCCTCCCCCTCCAAACAGGCAAAGCTTAAAGGTGTTTGTGATGCTCAGGGTGATGAGCATCCCATATTTCAGGGTGTATTTCAGAGACTGGCTCCAAGCACTGGAGCAATGCTCTGTAGTGACTGTGGCCAGGCTTGGTCCCAGCCCTTCCCACTGCTACCAGTAGCTCTTGCTGCAGGCTAGAAGTTCCCCACACAACATTAAACAACCAAAATACAGTCAAAGGTTTCTTGCATGTGACCTGTGGCAGGCACAGCTGTCCATCAAACATCTCGTGTTGCTGCAGACATGAACCATGTGCCCACCAGCTCATAAAGCCACGGTGCTCTGATGTACCCTGATGATGCTCAGCCCTGGTACAGCCTGCAAAGCTGCCCACTGCAGGTAAGAGGAACAGGACACCCACATTTAAGGACTGTTTTCACACAGTTCCAGCTCAGCTACCATGGGTGTTGTCAGCTCATGATTAAATTACACAACCCCCCCCCCAGTCCTGAAAGTTCATTCACCAGCTGAGCTCATCGGCCTCATTCCCAGGAGGCTCCCCCAGAAGGGAAGCACAAGGACAATCCAGGTGGGTGCTTGTTCAGGACCCCTGAATGTACACCAGCCCTGCCAGGAAAGGCTCTGAAGAGCTTAATTGTAGGACGACAGAGGAAAGCACCATAAATCAGGAGAAACTTTCTCTCTGTGTCTTTTCACCACTTTCCTCGGGAGGCTGGGAGCTTCGGCTTTTCCCGAGCTGGGAGCTGGGAACCAGTGGTCACAACTGTGTGATAGAGAGGCTGCAGGGGGGTGGCAAACCACAGTCAAGGTGAGGGTACAATCAAAGGGCAAAGCACTTGGGGTATTTAAATAGAACCTTGTGGAATGTTTTGAGTGATGGGCAATAAGGAAATCAACTCTCTGCACCCACAGCAAGGTCTCTCGCCCACAGCATGCGGTGTGTGAGCCTACCCTGGCACTGAGAGAAAAACACTTTGTAGAAAATATGCTGAAATGAGGGTTGGAGCAACAGATCTGCTCTGGAGCCTGCAGGGCATCATTACCTCTGAGCTGAGCAATGGTCTGTGCTGCTGGTAATGCACATTAGGACAAAAAGTTATTGGAAAGAGATGTTCTTGGAGGCTGGAGTGACACTTAGGTCATTTCTGTCCCTGCAGTTACACAGCACTAGTAAAACCTGGGGACACCAGCTGCCACAGACCAACAAGAGCAGGCAGAGACTGCCCAAGTCAGGGCAAACCCTGTAATTCCCAGATCAATTTCCCTAGATCCACAGTGAGAAGCAGAATGACAGTGTCAGGTCCACAGGCAACTCTGCATCCTATCCCTGCAGTCACCAAAAGCTTGGTGACTGGGACTTCAAGTGGCATTGATGGCACCCCATCAGTTAAAGCTGCCACAAATCAGCTCCACTTCCTTCCCTGAAACCCCAAATGGGGCTGTAATCAGATAACCCTCCCAATTCACAGCCAGCCACGCTGCACAGCCAGGGCACGGTGTGGAGGTCAGGCAAGCTATGGAGAGAAATCACACACAAAAGAAGGTGCCACAAGGTCACAAGCTCCAAGGCAGCCAGATCTGTGGCTCCTCTGTGCCACCAGCAGCCACAGCAGTGACACTCCGCAGGAAATCATCCAGCACCAACAGCCACAACACATTCCCCCTCCACCTTCTCCCCCTGTAACCCAGCAAATGTCCCTGTTAATGCCAGCACTGGATAAACAGCTCCTGTCACGTCACCTCTCAGCTCTCGCCTGCGCAGCCACCCTGTGAACAGGATCACGCAGCTCAGCAGGCTCAGAAATGTCACCTCTCAGCTGTGCCACTGCCTTCAGAGGTGCTGCGTGGGTGGAGAGGCGGGTGGGCAAAGCTGGCAGTGCTACCTCAATAACTGCTTGTTAAACCACAGCCTAAGGTCAGGGCTTCAGCGCTCGCAGCCAAGACTGACTCGGGGTAAATTCACACCCTTGTCGTATGCTGTACCAACACACAGCCCCTGGAGCCACGCTGCAGCCACAGCAGGGAGCTGAGCTGGCCTGAAAACCCTCCTTCTGGAGCTTCCTTAGGCTGGAGTTGTTTCTTGGCCACTTGTAGCCCCACATCAACATCAGCAAAACTCAGGTACGTGGAACGCTGCTAGAAAGGAGCAGGCAGAGCATTTTAAAGCAGGAATGTCATCAAACACTTTGAAATGACAGTGATTTGCATTGCCCCACACTTCAGAGGCTGAATTTGCCTTGAAGATCTATCTTTCTGCACCAGGAAAGTAAGTGAGAGCCCTGCAGACCCCTGCAAGCCCCCATGGAGGTCAGGGCTGCAGAGGCTGGGCTGGCAGCAGGACATGAGCTCTGACAGTTCTGAGCACTGTGTTACTAACCCAGCCTGACACTTGCCACTTGTCAGCCCCTTTCTCCAGTTGGCTCAGACTTTTTTAACTATCAGAGCTGAAGTTTCCATGCTGGGTGCCTGTTTCAGCCCAAATTCTCCTGGAAATCTTTAGCCAAAACAGCTCAGCCACTTGTGAGAATGAGGCTAGGAAACAAGATAGTGGCTTACCCCTGTTTGTAAAAAAACCACTTACAACCTTTTCCTTGAGCTAATCTAGCAACTGCAAATCCTGGAACAGGGATCTGAGATTTTGCTGCAGAATAACCTTTTTAACAGAGAGTTTTCCTGTCCTACTAGAAATCTGTCCACACTTGGCCAAGCTATAAACATCTGAAAGACAGCAGTTTTTCCATATTCAACAGGAATTCATTTCAACAGTTAAAACCTTCTAAGATTTCCACCTCCCTGAGCATGCTCCATCTTTCTACCTCCCTTCATCTACCTTGTGTTACAGAGCAACTGCTCTGCTCCCACCCAGCACGTGGGGACCTCTGTAAAAGTGTCCTTGTACGAGTGACTGCTGCTTGTTGCGAGCTGGAGATTGGACCCAGACTCCTCCAACTGGCGCCCAGACTATCTGCTCTGAAGCAGAGCCCAAAGGAGAGAGAGGGAGATGGGATGGAAAAAATGGGAGCTGATGAGCATCAGACTGCGAGCACAGAGCAAAAGCAACTGGGAACCAGGGACGGGTGGTTCTTCTGAAGATCAAGAAAACCGGCTGAGCTGCAGAAGAGTCCTCCTGTTTCCTTGCACGGAGGAAAAAGGGGTTTTTCTCCCAGCTGAGTACTGGGTTGCACGGAGAGTGCTGTTTTCCTACCAGGAGGCAGTTTCCTGCAGGGATTGCAGGGAGCTGGGTGGATCAGCTGCCGCAGCGCCCTCTGCAAGCACCTACCTGGGCTCTCCCAGGGTCCGTGGGCTCTGCTCCCACCCAGCCAGCAGCAGAACCCGACCCAGGGCTTCTGCAGCCATAAATCTACCTGTTTCTCAGGGGGGAAGATGCGTTGGGAGGCGGGGAGAGACGGAGAGAAAGGGGACTTTTGTACCGGGGAGAAATTTGTGTTTCTCTGAGAACGTTATATTCATGGAAAACATAAACCAACTGTCGTCAAAGTCGTCTGAGCTCAGGAAATGGAGCGGCCGGGAGAAGGCTGCCATGTGGCCGGATGTTATGTATTTCTAATTAGTGCTATACATCTTTCAGCAGCGAGTGTCCTTTTGCTGGGAAACACAACGCGCTGCCCTTGTTATTGTAACTGTCAGAGAGTGCTTAAACAGATAATCTCCAGGAAAAGTGATAAACACATCCCCTCTCCCTCACCAGGGTGTGCAAAACAGCAGTGCCAAACCTTTATGAGGGCAACACAGCCAGCCACAGGAAATGGGAATGGGAAAAGAGCAGGCGATGCAAGGGGCAGCCGCCTCCAAGAAGAGGGATTTGCTGGAGGAAGCTTCTCGTGGCTGCTTGAGTGCCATGTGCCAAAGGAAATCCTGCAAGGGACAAGGGGCACAGAGAGTGCAGGACACGTGGGGTGCTCACAGGGATGGGGCAGGGGGCTGGGACTGAGGGGTCCCAGCTGTTCTGCTCTGAGTGTGCTTTCAGTACAGGTGGAAAGGAGCCATGGCGAGCCCCGAGCTCACAAGCAAGCAACGGACGTGCTCCTCCATCCATCCATCCCAGCTAACACAACACAAGGAATGCTGAACCTTCCACAGTTAAAGCACCAGCCAACAAGCTTTAGAGTCTCAAAGGAGACCAGATTCCTTGGATTCAAGCAACTGAACTGCGACAGCCAAGAGCTGAGAGGGCTCCAGTGAGACAGTTTCCATGCTGGCCTCTCCATCCTCACCTGAGCTGTGGCTCCAGGCTGGGAAGTCCGGTGCTGGCAGCAGGTGATCCCAGTGCTGGAAGAGCAGCAGGGATGTGCTTTGCTCCCAGGGAGCAACAGCTGAATCCACCTTCCCTGGTGACAGGGTGAAGGACCCTATGGGAAGGCACTCAAAAGAAGGAACAGTGCCATGGACACAATCCCAAGGATGACATAGGGCCGGCCAGGGGACACAGGAGCTGCAGGAGCTCGGTGAGCGCAGGGCTGGGGGCGAAGGCACCCGGGGCTGATGTGTCAGCACATCAACTGTGGAGGCACAGACAACTGATTCACCAGCTGGCTGCTGCCCTGCGGGGAGACACCCGGGCTGGTCACCTCGGAGCTGACACCACCTGAAGGCAAATTCCTTTGCTCTCTTACTGCTCAGACACAGCTTTTCCCGTGAGTCACTCCCTGCCAGACGCAGCCCTGGCAGGGCTACAGGGCAGCCCCCCAGGATGGGGCTGTCTGCAGGAAGTGGGAGAGGAGAGCTGTGCTGCCAGCCCAGGCTGGTCCCACTGGTGGAGACTGCACACAGCCAATGGGAATATAAAGCAGGAAAGAGAGGGGGATGCTCACAGCTCTGGGGCATCTCCCTGACACCCCCTTGCAGGGGACCTGTGAGTCACTGGCACTCCCAGCTCTCTGGGAACTGGCGAGTCACACATGCACTCATCTGCCCCTGAAAGGGCCTGGGAACCTGCAGGCACTGCTCAGCCCTGGCTAATACCCTGGGAACGATGGGCAGCTTTCCTGGAAGGACACTCCCTGACTCTGCATTTGGAGACAGGATGGCAGCCCCAGCCCTCCCAGCACTGCAGCCAAGCTGAACATCACCACCTGCAGCACACGGGGCTGAACCCCTCCCACAGCGACCTCTGGATTGCAGTAACAACCTGGATGCCCCAATCCACCTCCCTGTACTGACCTCTCCCCACGGAGAGGCAGGAAGGTCCCAGGAGGGTCTCAGTCACAGCAGCAGCACCGGGGAACTCGCTTGCACGTGTTCCCAGAGCAGCTGGGGCCGCCCAGGAGCCAGCAGTTCCCTCTGAAACCCTGACTTGTCTGAGGGAGGGAAGGAGGGAGGCCTAGGAGGTGAGGAATGCCGGGGGCCTGGGGAGGATGGAGCAGCTCTCCCTGTGGAAGCCATTAGATATTCAACACTTCATTTGTTTCCAGCCGTCCTGGACTGCAGCGCTGGGCTCTAGGACGGGAGGCTCTTCTCTGACGTAACCAGGAAGCAGCTGCAAAATTAAGGAATCCCTCATGACATCATAAAAAGGGTCGATGGTTTACAGGGGAAGGTATAAAAATTAATGACATATTCCCACCCGAAGCAGCGAGCCTGCCCAAGAGCCACAGGGGAAGCCACGCTCTGCCCAACACGGAGGGGCTGCCTGCCCCAGACAGCTCAGGGCTGCCAGCTCCCTTTGGCCGATCCAGGATCTCGTCTCCGGCTCTGATTGTCCCTAAGTCCAGGCAAGGCTGGATCCTTGCACCTGGGGTGTGATAACCAGCTCAGTATATCCTTCCTGACCCTGATGAATAAAGCTTTAGGGAATGACTTTAGGGACAGCTTTCTTGTGTATTCAGGACTGGCCAGGAGTCAACGACAAAGAACATCATTGTGAAGTGACTATTAATAATAATAAGAAGAAGTTATCAATTTCCACGGGGAAAGGAGACACATGCACAGAGTGTCCCCAACACCCCAATTTCAGCAGCTGTGGAGGACCAACAGGACCTGCAAGAGGAGGCAATGGCAGTGGCACAATGTCCCTCCCCACCACGCAACCTGGGCTAGGTCAGAAAGAATGACATTAGCCTTGAGGACAAGCACAAAGCCATTTCCACTTGAAAAAGGAAAAGGATAGTGGTTTAAAATTAACTGCAGCCTTTTCCAGGAAATATCAGTGGAAAGGAGTAGCCATTTTTAGAAATGTTATTCTCAGAAATTTCCTGAAAAGACCCATCAGTCAAAACACAGATTGAAGCCATTTCCACTTGCACTAAGCAGCACTTTGGAGCTCTCCCTCCACGCTTGGGGTGCTTGACTCAGCCAGCAAGGCTAGGATCCTGCTCTGCCCCCCTGACCCCAGCGAGGCTGCAGGAGTCACTTTTGGATGTGGAACAGCCCATACCGAGTCAGAAACACTCCTCCTGCCTGGGGAGGCACACACACCCCAGTTTCCACCAGTCGCATTTGCACAGAGACACGTCAGTCCCTGACCATCACAGCTGGGGGAAAGGCACCTCCAGGCTCACCCACGCTGGCACATCTGGAGAAGTGCCAGAGGAACTGTCATTTCTCAGCGCTGCCCCCACCGGAGCCGCTCCGAGCGCGGGAGCTGACACTGGCACTTGTGACACAGGCACAGCAAAGTCTTCACTGCAGATCCCCAGAGCCACAGGTTCTGCTGCCAACAACTGACAGCCACGTGAATTTGACCCGTCTGGCAGCTCAAAGGCTGGCAAATCCAAGTGTGTGTAACTCCTGGCTGGCTCGCAAGGGAGCGTGTCCCTCCAAGCTGGCACGTTGGCTCATCAGCATATCTATAGCTCCAGACCAGCCTGGCACCAGCTGTCTCCTCCTGTGGAGGGAATATTTGCCATAAAATGCATGAGCAGGATGGGACTGAAGATGCTGCAAGGGCAAAAAGGCCCCAAGGCGAGCAGGGCATCCGGATGAAACAAGGGAACGCTGCATGAAAGAAGAAAAATCATGGATGATAAAAATGAAAAAGAGTTTTAGGGCACTGCAATGAGGCAGGATGATAAAAGATAACTCCTGATGGCCTATCCTCTGTCTGCACAGATCTGTCAGCCCTTTTTGAAGATGCCAGCTGCACAGGCAGAGCTCTGAACCTCACCAAAAGGGCTGGTGAGGAGTGCAGGCTCCTGGTGAGGAGCCTGGCTGGGTTACACGGCAGCACGGCAAGAGCTACCAGCATCCCCCCAGGAGCTGCACCAAGCCATAACCGTGTCAGATGTTATTTACAATGGGGAGGAGGTGTGAACAGGGCTTCCCAAGAGGTTTCCTCAGCCCCGAGTGAAGTTTTACCAGGACAAGTAACAGCAGCAAATAACAGGCAACATTTTGCACACCCCTAAGCCCTTGCTGGAGGTGGGCACGTCCTGGGCAGCAAATGTGAGCAGACAGCCTGGAATTTGCTTCCTTGGGTGTGAACTCCAGTGAGCACTTTGAGCCTGGAGTTAAAGCTCGTGCGAGCAAGTGCCTGCAGACAGGAGCACTCGGAGAAAGGAGCCTTTGATGGGGCAGGAACAGCCAAGTGTGGAGCTTCCGTTTCAACACATTCACTCCTTTGCTGCTCGTCTTCCCAGGGCTTCCTGAGGGACCAGTGCGCCGGTTTGCAGAGCAAATGCCAAGACATGAAGTGAAATCCATGCCCTCCTCCCAGCTCTCGGGAGGCAGGAAATCCCAGGGTCTTCACCAAATGCTTGCAAGCCTGAAGTGCCTCTTCACCTCCCACTCCAGCCCCTCTCAGCCCCTCCAGCCTCCCTGGCTGATGGCAGTGGGACCTCCAGCCCCAGGACACCCCACCAAGAGGGGCACAGCCCAGCCACTCTGCCTGCAGTGATGCTTACCTAACACTTTCCATTGTAAGACCTTGGTTTCAGTTCCTAAGAACTTTGCCAAACTTTAACCATTTAGGCTGCAATCCTTCATGCCAGAAGCTTTCTTCGAGCTGAATTTATTGGGAAAATTTCAACTACAAAGGTTCAGCCATTTGCCAGAATGAGGTTAGGGAAAATATATTGTTCTTCTCAAGTTAAAAATTCTTTGACCATTTCAGCAAAATCCCTAGCACCTTCACACTTGGAGCAGGAACCAGAACTTTGGCAGGGGACAGCAGAGGGGTCTGGGCGTGCCTTCTGCCACCTCCATCCTGCTTTGCCAAGGTGGGGGCCTGTGGAAATCTGGGTGCTCATTATCAGACAGCCCTCTCATGCCACTCCAACCAAAGGAACAGCTGGTTCATCTGCCTGGACAGACAAGGGAAGAACAAAGCAAGCCAGGTGAGACACTGGAGAGGGAAAGGCAGGTGGAAAAGGGGGCTGAAGTAGCACAAGTGAGGCGACAGCGTAGCAGCCCCTTCTCCAGCCCCTCACTGCTCTGCTGGCGCCATCAGTGGCTGCTCTTCCCAGAGGACCCCAGCCCCACACATCCAGCATTCCTGCCGTGGCAGAGGCTTGTGTGGTGCACCTAATTTACGCGCCAGCCGAGGGTCCCAGATGAGGTCAGCCTGGTTCCACGGGGGAGCTCGCTGTTCTGAAAGCTGTGGAAATTACACATGCAAAAAACGCTCGGAACACCAGACTTGGAGGCATCCATGCAGCCCCGAGTCAACTCCATCACACTTACTCATCATAAAGTCGTCCTAACGACACATCACTTTTTCTCCCCTCTAGGTACCACTTTCAGTCAACACAGAAAATTAACAGGCAGCAGAGACCCTCCTGCAGAGTGTTCTGATGTGCTGAAATGTGTTCAGTGAGGCTGAGGGCTGCAGGATAAGCTCACGGTTTGGGGATTAATATGAAGAACTTCATTCCATCTTTGCCTTGGTCCTGAACTTTCAGAGGGATCCAGAAGTCCCCTTAACTCCTCCCAATGCACGTGGTCAGTTATTTTGTGTGTCCCTCACTTGTTGGCTGGCCATGGTGGCACAAAGGGAATTTGTAGACACTGGGCAACTCTGCTTTGAGTAGGATCAAAGGCAGCTGCTGAAGGATTATGTTTTTAGGAGAACTCCATCTCCTGCATCTCAAGGTGGGCAGTCAAGGAACTAGAAAACCTGGTAGTTTCTTTAAGCTCAGTTCACCATTGGTATTTCTTAGAGGTACCACGAAAAAAGGCACCCAAACCCAAGATGCTTTAAGCACAAACCAGTGAGTTTACACTACCCAATTATTTGGACCTGAATCTTGTAGCTCTTCCTACGCTCCATGTGGCACCGAGCACGATGATAACACTTAATCAGTGACTTCTCTGGAGAACTCCCGTGAGAAGGGAAAGGAATTTTACAAACAGAAGAACAACAGGAAAATTGAGCCTGGGATCTCTTTGCCACGTCATCATCTTGTCCATCACAGGAGCCTTTATCTGCCTTACACCACACCTCAGTGCTGCAGGGCACAGCCTTCGAGGCTTGCTGTGTTTGGAAACAACCCCTCAAAACGCTCCTCATGAGGATACAGCCAAATTCACCCACCAGACCTCTCGTGGTGAACGGCGGCTGTGGTCTTCTGTGGAAATTTGGAAAAAATTCAGCTGCCAGCAAAGGGAGGCTCTCAGGTGTCAAGTGAGCGATTCCCCGTGGGAAGGGCAGCGACCACAGGCACAAACCCATAGCACGCAGAGAAACCATTCCAGGAAGTTTAACATCCGAGCCCCCCTATTAGAAAATATGATCTCCGTGCTCCAACAACTCGCACGGAGCCGGAGCCTCGGGTCCCAAAGCCCGGCCAGGCTGCAGCACACGCGGGCTCACACCGGCCGTGGAGCCCCCGCCACGGCACTCAGCAGCTAAAGAGCCTTAACCTTCCACATCCATTAACGAGCACAAGACATCACGCTTTTATGCCAAATTCCTCTTTTCCCCCGTGATTTGAGATAGGATTGGCACGACCGCCACGTTCCCTGCAGCTACCATTGCTGCAGCATTCCCAGCATGGCCATAAGGAGGGACAGGCTGTGCTGGGGGGTGGTGGGCTCACCCCGGGGTGCCCCAGCACCCTTTTTGTTTGCTGCTGTGCCTCCTGGCAGGAGGACACGAGGGAGCTGTGGGCTCCAGCGCCGCTGCGTTTCCTGCAGAGATTTGAAAACCTGTTGCAGTTCCAAAGCGAGCTTCGATTTCACTGTGACCAGCAGCTCCGAGACTCATAGTTACTATACAGCCGAATAAAATATTTTTTCATAAATTTAACGCCAGCATGTCTGTGTTTGGAAACTTTGAAAATCCATGTTGTATGGTTTACTGCACTGGAAAAGGTGCCAACAGAGTTTCAAAGGAAGGGAAGTGTATAACTGTTTCCTTTCAAATGCATTTTCCAATGGGATCCATTGAGGGAAAAGGCTGGAACTAACTAAAACATTATTAAAAACTGTTATGAAAAGAGACAGAGAGATGGAAAAAGATAGACAAAAACTCCAATACACAGCCGAGAGGGAGGGAGGGAGACAGGCGGCAAGAAAGGGGATATGGGCAGAAAGACACTTTGGGTGGGGAAAGTGGGGCGAGACGGGGAGTTTTAACTGGCAGTCACCCTTCGTGGTTTCATATTGTTGCAGATCAATTGATCAGGATTTCAAGTGCTGCTGGCCCGGTGGCACAAGGCAAACCACAGAGCTGGCTGCAAGCGCAGCCCTTGCGAACTGCTGACCTTCAGTTTTCAAACCAAAAATATGCTCTGGGAAACGGTTACACCGGGTCCCAGCCCGGGGGCTGCCAAGCGAAGAAACAAGCACTACAAACCTGAAGGAACGCCCCAAGTAACTTACACCAAAGCAACAACCAGCACGAGTAACCTGAAGTAACTCCCTGGTGTGATTCAACCGGCAGTAACCGCGCGTGACATGTGTGCAGAGGGGCTTGGCTCTTCCGTCCTCCCGGAGTGGAGAGTTCTCCAATCACCCTCCGTCGGGATGAGCGTCGGCCCTCAGGCCGCTCCCGCTCCGTTGGCCACGCTCAAGCTCCTCCAACCAAGTCTATAAATACCAAAGCCATCGGGTCCGTATAGCGCGGTCACAGCCTGATTCCAAAACCACCGCGTCGGCTCCAGGCGCAGCCCTGGGTTTGCCGCCCTGCGAGCAAAGGGGGAGACAAAAGGGGCTGAAAACATACGTTTTGTCAAAGACTTCAGTGCCCTGGCCATCAGGAGGCTGACAGAGCCAGGGCTGGATCTCTGTTGCTCTGCCAGGCTTCAAAGAGCCAGGCTGGGGGTGGGCAGAGCTCGGCGTGCGCCTGCAGAGCTCCAGGCCTGTGGTTCCACAGGGTGTAGTAACCCTGGGCTGTAGCACACATGTCGAGGGATGAGGGGAAAAAAATAAACAGACAGACAAAAGAATGAGGATGCTCTGCCAATTCCAATTGTGCAGCTTTTATTTTAAATGCTTATCAAGCTGAGAAAGAGCAGAGTTCTTGGAAAACAAGGTTTCCTTTCTTCCCATGCCAGTGTCAAACACCCTCAAGGACGGGTACAGCACAGGCGCTCGCTGCCGGCCGCCCTCTCCGCAGCCGCCATCCCGTCCCATCCCACCCGCCTCAGGAAGGCTTTTCAGCTAACAGCCCTGGTGTTTCTGGTAAAAAGATCTCTGTGATTTTTTTTTTTATATATATACACATATATAATTTTTTTTTATTAATCTCCAATCTGGCTGGGTTCAAATTATGGCCAATTACCCACCAACACTTCTCGCTAATAAAATAAATTTTTACGGGCCCTAATTACTGCTTTCGCCGAACTGCTCTACAGGAAGCAGAGAGGCTGTGGCTCTCCAGACGGCAGCAGACAGGAGAGCCACGGCCAGGAACCCGCGAGTAAACGGCGAGCGGCTCGGAGGAGACGGAGCTGCAGGGGGAGCGTGAGCCGCGGCGGATCCCGGCGCGCCGCGTGTGCCCTGCGCACGGCGCTGGCCCGGCCGTCAGGGCCCCCGTCAGCCGCTGCACCCACCACCTGTGACGCAAGGCTGCTCCTGGGGACAAGAGTGACGGCCGCAGCGCCACGCCGCGATGTGCGGACGCGAGCCGGAGGGGAAATTATATTTGGAAAGGGCTGCATCAATCACACGTGACGGAGAGGCAGAGCCGCCTCCCCTGGCGGCTCGGGGGAGCAGCCTCGGAGAGGGGTCCCCCCGTGCTGGCTGCGGGGGGCAGAGGGGAGGCGGGTTCTCAGCCCAGCTCCCACCTTTGGTTCTCTCTGTTCCAATCGCAGTTAATTGAAGGAGACAGAAATAGCAGAAAGGTAGAGAATTCCTCTGAAAACGCGAAGCCTCCAGCCTGCTCCCAGCTACACACACACACACACACTCCCACCCACCAGCACAGCGCGGCCCCGAAGGGCTTCCCGAGGATGACAAATGAGCAGGAACCCACTGGGTGACTGCAGCCCACAGCACAGCCTGCCTGAACCCCGCTGCTCCGAGCGGCGCAGGGAAGGCAGAGCCGCTGTTCTCCATCAGGGAACACCCTCCGTGGCAGGAACGCAGTGGCAAAAGCACCGGCACACGTGAGCCGTGGCTGCTGGAGCCCTTCGGAGCGGGGCTGCCACGCAGGTATCCCGGCTCAGCTGGGGAAACGCGGCTCTGCGAGATTGATTAATTTTTTTTTCCTTTCTTAACCAGGATTACACTAATTTCCAAGGCCTAATGGAGTCCAGCTGTGATGGGGAGGCAACGCTGCAGTAGTACAAAGACCTTTACACATTGGTGCAAACTTGTACAACGTTCAGCACACACACACACACACACACACAAAGCCCTATAAAAAGGATGCACTGCAGCGGGATATTTTTAGTCTTGACAATACAGCCCTAAAAATACAACTTTGCTAATACATCACTACAGAAATATTCCCAGTGTCCATTCAGGGACGGTTTAAAACATTTATTTTTGTTTCCTTTTGCGATGGTCAGAGAGGAGGGAGAAAATAGAAACTCATTGATAAGAGGAAACGAGAGAGACATGAAAAATTGAAAACTACCTAAAAGCTCATGGAGAGGTTTATTTTATTAGTTCTTAATAAATATCTTGCAGATTTCCTCAGGAAATACACCAGATCACATGTAAAATAGTTTGGTACTGATGTCAACTGTGTCAGCATATGAAATCTATTAGGGTGAAGCCACAGCAGGGTGATCAGCGTGCTGAAAAACTGCACGGCACTGAGGCAAGGGGGGGCGGGGGGAATCTCACGGCCCTTCCAAATTCTTCGAGAGGTAAAAAAGTCAGCCAAGACGCAGAGAGAGAGAAAAAAAGATCCCACATCCTGCTTTGCGCTGCCAGCAATGTGAAGTGCCCAGAGATTAATTCTATGTCTGGCCTGGAAATGTGACTTTAAAGCATTCGAGGGAGCGGGGAGGAGGAGGAGGAGGAGGAGAGAGGAACGAGAAGGCCAGGAGAACCGGGACTGGCACCGTGCCACTGACCCCCCTCCCGTCCTTCCCAAGCTGTGTTTCAACGTAGACAGCAGTAAACCCCAACAGACGGCAGCTCCCGGGGCTGCCAGGGCCTCGCACCAGCTGGGGTGCGTCTCCCGCTCCCTGTGCAGATGGGCCTGGGAGCATCACTTCCGCTGCGCCTGCTTTTTAAAGCCACACGAGCCCATGTGGCCGCGTTTGGCCGCTCTCCGCCGCGGCCCCGCGCGCGCTTGGGGCCCCCCGGGCGGGACGAGCTCCGCTCCCAGCACCAGGCACGAGGGTTGTCAGCCCTTGGCTCCTGGGGCTGAAGGGTTTATGCTGTTCCCAACCCGCCTTTGGCAGCCGGAGCCTCCTTCTCCATCGCTGTGCCATTACCCGGAGAGCAGGCGCTGCTTTCGCAAGACGCCCCTGCTCCGCTCCCGGGGCCGGCGGAGAAGCGCTGGGAGTTCACCGAGCCAGGGTCAGGGGACCACATGCTCCTGGGAGGGATGGGAGAAGGGGGAATGGAGAAACTCCACAGCCAAACCCACCCCTACAGGGCATCTCCTTCCTATCCCATGGCACATGTTCCTGTCTGCCTCTTGCCACACTCCACTGGGGGACCCGAGAGCCTCAGGGGCTGACAAATCACTCCTGCCCTCTGTGTGTCACCTACGAGCCAGCCCTCACCACCATCACCACAGCCACCACCAGCCACACTGACCAGCATTAAAAACGACCCCTCCATTAGAGAAGGGCCATGTGCCTTCAGGGCTGTCACTCTGCCAGGCTTAAACTGTCCTGGTCCGTGAAGCTGGAGTGAGCATCACACAGCCAGGGTGACTCCTGAAGGTCACACCTTCCTCCTGTCACTTAGCACAGGCAGAGCCACTGCTGTGCTGCCAAGAACCTGCTGCTCGGCACACACAGCCCTGGGTAGACCCTAATCAGGGAAAATAAAAGCTCTCCACACCTAAACCTGTGTGGGATCACCTCCTCATTGCACATGCACTCCTGAGTAGAAACGCAGCCTTGGCTATGCCGCCATTCTTGATCTCAACATTAAGGCAAGAAGAGATCCCAACAAACCCCCCCAGCACCAGGCACAGGATTCAGTGAGGGATTGCTGTGAAAAGAGGAAGGCAGGATGGAGCTGGCAAGGGATGAGCCCACGGGGAAGAAACTACCCTCACCGAGCTGGCAGGCTGCACCCAAACCTGCACAGGGCACGGGGCGGGCAGCCCTCCCTGCCTACACCTGGCAGGTTATAAAACAGCCCCGCAAGCTCAATCAGGGGTTTTACAACTTCACAAAGCACGATAATTAGCCTAATTATACAGTGTTCTCTCAGAGAATTAAACAGAAATACAGTAATTGACTTGGTGCTGCTTAAAAGCATGAGGAAATCAAAGGTGCAAGGCACATTAAAGAATCAGAAATATCTCTTCAAAAGCGAGAGGATTTCCTGTCACGCTGCAAACATCTAAAGCTTCACCAAAGCTGCTGCACCTGGTGCACCCCACTCTGACTCCCTGGCACCCCTCCTTCTCCACCACCAAAGCTGGTGTGATGCAGAGACCCAGGACAGCTGCCTGAGGCATCTCCTTTCTCGTTTTACAGCAGGACAGACGGACACAGTGTGCCAGTGCTCCATTTCCTGCCTTTCATTTTACACAGCGACGCTGCTTCTTCGTCCAAGGAGTGGTTGGGTTCAGCGTTTGCAGAGCTGGCCATGCCTTGGAACCACAGCAAAGCCCCTCCAACCTCACTTCACCTGTCACTGGCTCTGTCCTGATTTGCTGCTTGGGCTGCTGAAGCTTGGCTCTAAAGCAGACTCGGGCTTTGTGATTACAAATCATTTCCCCTCTATTTGTTGCCCTGAAATGAGATCTCGGTATCACCCCATGGAACGGCTTCAAGGGCAGATGTAAGGATGTGCTTGTGTGACAGGCAGACCAGGCAGAAGCCCCCAGTAAAGCTCATCCAACACTACTCGATGGGGACTTTGCTGCACTTGAGCTGGAGGGCAGGATCGGAGAGTCTGACACACCAGCAAACACTCCGTTTTGCTGGAAACTTTCCCCTTCCCTGCCACAAAGCCCTGCTCAATCTTTTGCCTCCCAAGCCAACGTCTAGATTTCAGAAACCTGAACTGCCAGTGGAAATTCCCTGCAGCGTGTTGGTTATTGCATCTCCTGCTGGCACTTGTGGCAAGGGGAAAAAAAGTCACATGGCTTTCTGGACACACGTTTTGCTAAGGAGTCTTGCATCAGAGGGCAGAAGCCAGCAGCCAGGAAAATAACTCCAATTACGGTAAATAAATCCCCAAATATGTGACAATCTGCCTTTTAAACAGGAAACAGAGGGGAATAAGCAAAGGAAGACTTTGGTCTAAACATTGCTGCCACCAGCCTCAAGAGCCCGGGAGCAAGACTCTGAAGACACGTCTGGGCCAGAATTATTCTACCTGAACTTTACTGATGTGTCTCAAGTCCGAGACAGCTTCCTTCCCTGAAGGGAAGGGCGCCGACAGTTCCCAGCAACTGTGCCAACCTCCAACCCTCCCAATGGCTCAGAGGAAAAACCCTGGAGGGTCAGCTGCCACCTCTGGGCATGTACGTGTCCCTTAGGAGGCTCAGCACAGGAACTTGTGCGGCCCCTGAGATGAGCAGTGCAGGTATCACTCCCTGCACCACTTCAACTCTTCCTCCTGCTCACACATCTGAGGTCTGGGCTGTGTCTGGACACAGGCAGCACCACTCAACAACAAGTTAAGTGTAAAAGCCCTTTGCCAAGGCAGTGACATCACGGAACCACTCACTCTAGAGCCTCTGTGCAAGGCTGGCAATACAGGATGGACACCAGCACCAACCAGCCCTCTTCTGGGTTTCCTCTCCTGACTACCACTCAAACACAAAGCAAATATAAGCAGCAATGTGAAAGGAGGGGAAGGATAAATTAAACATCCAGTTCCTCCAAACTTAAGGCCTTGGGAAGTGTTATGTCTTAACACCACCTCACTAAAGACAGCACTGCCCAGTCTCACAGGGAAAGAAGTCACACAGCGACTGCCAGGTGCAGCTGGAGATCTCAGTACACACACCTCAGCCCACACTTGCTGTACAACTGAAGCCCCAGCACCCAGAGAAAGCCAGATGTCAAACTGCTCAGCTCCAGCCTCCCTGCATCGAGTGGGCTTTGCAGTACAAACTGAGTCCCTCAGGCAGGTGGAGGGATCTCAGGCTCTGCTCTCCATGGAGCACAGGGCTGCAGATGTTCAGTGTCCCAATGACACAGCCCTGCAATGTGACATCTTCATCAACCCCCTGGTTGTTGTGCCCAAAGGTGCTATGGCCCACAGCTGAAGTGTGTATTTACAATGCAAAGAGGGGAATTAAGAGAAAAGGACTCAGTTCTGCTCCCCAGACAGGGAAAGATCAAGTTGCTTCTCTTGCTATCTACAGCCTGAGGTTTATTAAGCTTTCGTGCCTAATTTTAAAACTCCAGCAAACCAAGGCAGCTACCCACACCACTGCTTTATTTTTAAACTCGGGCAAATGCACTGGACTCTGATGTGTTTGACTCCCTACACCTTTTGTCAGCTCCAACATGCAAGATGTGGTTAGAGCTTCATGAGAAGACATCGAGATGAGGCTGCCAGGGGTGATCAGAAGATGCTTCCTCTGAACTTTTTCTGATGCTGCACTCTGCTCAAAGAGCTGAGTGGTTCTGAGAGGCAGAAACGAGCCCGTGGCAATGGTCACGGGTGAGGCTCTGCTGAGGGCAGACACCACCAGTCTCTGCAACATCTCTGGGGATATTTTAAGGGTTCACACTTTAGGCTGCAAGCCTGAGCAGGTGTGGTCAGCAAAGTGAGACCGGCTGTGTCTGGCACAGGGCCGTGAGCAGGGTGGGATAGCAGCAGAACCGGACGCTGGCTACCAGAGCACAGGCTCATCTCAGAGCTCTGACCCGTCCTCTCCAGCCTCTCCAAGGAAAAGGGAAAGGCCTGTACCTGCTTAGGCACTGCAGGTGATTTGCACTAATCTACAGATCCTTCGTCGCGTCTGTTGAGAGTTGGCAAGATCAGCACCTCAAGCTGGTGTCAGTGTCCTAGCAGGAAGCAGGGCCGCGTGCCTGAGCCAGGCAGTCTCTCTAGGCCCTGCAGTATTGCCCTGCTCGACACTGCCCTGAGGACACTGGTGTGGCAGAGGGCACAGGCACTGCTCGGAACCTGCTGCAGGGAGTGGGATGTGAAACCTCCCTTCCTGCACGAGCCTTCGAGGTTTCCCAGCCGACACTGCCTCGCCTCGCACGGAGAACCCGACCATGTTCCACTTGGTAAGGCAGCCCCAGGGGATGCAAGGCAAAGCCCAGCCTGTCCCTGACACACTGGCTGCCCTCTGGAGCCCTCCTCATACCCTACATGAGCACAGTCCCACTGTCAGAGCACAAGCAGTAGGTTTTCCTCCTCACCCATTGACCTTGGCAGAGCAGATGCCCTACACGCTCTCACCCTGCCCAAACCATCACTTCCCCCTGGTTTTCCACTTTCCCAATCCTCAGCTAAAGCAACGCACTTGGCCAGACCCTCCCTGTGCCTCTGTGCCCTGACTCTGCATGGCCCTGGGGGATGCAACTTCATTCCCTACATGTGCTGAGGATGCACATATGGCAGCCCCCTCCCCTCTCCACTTCCACCTAAGCCCGACCTCCTAACAACCTCCACACGGCACAACGCGGCCGGCCCGAGAGTGCCAGAAGGCATCCAGGTGCTGCAGCCTGATGCTTCACACCCGCAGCCAGGCAAATTTGCTGGGATTTCCGGGAAGTGTCTCCAGGGTGCCCCGTGCTGCTGCACCCCCACTTTGGGGCGCGCTTGTTTGGAATGCGGGGCCGTCGGTGGGGGGGGAAGAGGGGAAGTTATTCTGGTGGTGGCCTATGAATAACATCCAGTGATTTATAGGAAGTATAATCCAATAATACAGTAAAATAAAACAGTGTGTCTGAGATGGGTTTGATTCCAGGAATTATAAAACAAATTATTAAAGAGAGAGAGAAAGAAAAAAGCCTCAGAGAGGCCAGATCGGAGTAAATTGGGCACAGATGGGCTGGGAGGGGGTTTCTCTCTCTCCACTCACCGAGATGCCCCTGCCGCAAGCACGGCTTCAATTAGTCTTTTCAGAAACCAGAGTTTTATTTCCCCAAATTACAGAATTAAAAAAAAATTAAAATTCTTGGAGTGTTTGTGGTCGGGTTAAAGGGATCCAAGTTTCTCTGTGAGTTGGTTGTGCAGATGGCTACCAAACTGTTAAACGGGCCACCCCACAAAGGTCCCACCCCAGCCAGAGCCCAGGATGGCCCAAAACATTGGTAGTCACCTGTGTCCCATCCCAGAAAGCTCCAGCAACTGCAAGTCTCTGCCATGTAGAGTGGCCTCCTCTCTCTGCCTCCCTCCCCTGGGTGGGCACTCCTTGTCCCATGGGTTTGAGGTCTACAAGAAGCTTTTTCACACCTTGAGTGCTCCTGAGAGGAGGCAGCCAGGTCAGTGGGACCCTCACTGGCTGCACACCTCCCTGGACAAAGCAGGAACACGTTGTTTGATGCTGAACAGCAGGGGATGCACTTCATGTGGGAATTCTTTGGCTTCCTCTGTCAAAGAAAACAACAGATCCAATTTATCTCCCAGCATCTTCCCAGCGCTGCCCGGCTGCACAGGCAGCTGAGACCAGCTCTGGCGTGCCTGGTGCTGTCCCTGGGGATAAGCACAGCTCAGCTGCCTGCACTGGACACAGGCCACGGGGCCCTGCCTGTGCTCACCTGGGCCCTGGCACCCACTGCAGGGTTCAGGTAACCACAGCAGCGGCCCGCGTGGGAGGAGGATGTGAAATGCCACGTGCTGCTGACAGCTGGCTGGCTCTGAAACCACTTTAAATACAGCTCAAAAAAAGTTATCCTGTCAGAAGAGCACACAGTGACCTTGCACAGGTTGATTTATGAAAGAGTGGCAGTGGCTGGGAGCAGAGACACAGAGGACATGTCACAAATGCCATACAGGGGACACATACCAGGACAGGGACATCCCTGAGGGACCACGGCCAACCTACACCACAGCAAAAGAACAGGAGTAAAAAGCAAAGAGCCGCAGATATAAACCATCATGCACAAGTCCCAAACTTCTGTGCTGCCTGTTGCCTCACTGACCAAAAACTGGGAGAAACTGAGGCTGAGATCAGGCAGGATTGTGTCTGGTGTAAGACTGAGGAAGAGGGAGGACAGGCACTTAATAAAGTATTTAATTGTTCAAGTTTCCTTTCTTTTAATATCTGAATCTGTGCTTAAAAGTTCTTATTCAGGGGCTTAAAATTTCATAGAAGTTCCCCATATTGTGACTGTTATGCTGGTGACACACTGGATCCCAGCAGCAGGGATTTGTCAGACACCAGACACGGAGCAACAAGCACGTTTACAAGTTTCTCGGGAGCAGCTGGGGCTCCAGAGACCTGGAAATACACAGCAGGGGAGGGAGGGAGGGAGCAGCTATCCCTGAAGGGAACACCCCCGGACAGCAGGGAAGAGAGGCTCTTAGACCTCCCTCCCAGCCCCAAACCCACGGATCTCCTCCTGCTACCACGAGCCTGTGCTACGGGAAGGACGCAGCCACGCTCTGGTCCCAGATTTGCAGGAGGATTTCAGTAGGAGGAGATCTCCGGAGGCTGTCTGGTCCAACTGCAAAGTTAGATCCAGCTCTACTGAGCGGACACAGCCAAGCTCTGACTACAGCCGGCTCCCCAGCAACGCTTCCTGGCAATTTGGGATGCAGGCAGGGTGGGACTGCTCCCTGCGTCCCGCCAGCCTCCCACAGGCCCACAGGGGCGGCTCAGCCCCCTGGCTCCCGCTGCTGCCCCTGCTGCAGCAGCACAGGGAGGTGACTCATGTGCTGGGAAATGGAAACCCGCACCTTCCCGACAGCGTTCCCGCCTCGTGCTCCCGCCAGGCCTCTGCCCACAGCAGCCCACACATCAGGGAAGCAGCCGGCACCCTCGCTCCGTGCAGGGCACTCAGCAATCACTCAGCAAACATTCCTGCCTGCCTTCTAAACTCCAGACCCTTTGCTGTTTAGCTTTTGACTTCCATCTGCACCCAGCTCTTCCCAGTATGGCAGCGTCGGCACCGAGCCCAGCCCGCGCTGTGCCAGCACTCGGCATACGAGCGCTCGGAGACCACCGGGGCATTTGTGCTGACAGCAGGATTTGCTCTGCCAACAACATTCTCAGGGTCACCAGAGCAAAGACTCCTTGGGGAAATCCCTGAAGGGCCCTTGGCATCAGATGGCAGCCGTGGTGCCATCCGACCTGCAGGCATTCCATGAGCACTGCCACCTGCTCTGCACACAGCCCGCAGGCCCCAGCAGGAACAGGTTTGCTTTCTCCAGAGATCCCGAAGCTGGGAGCAGCTGGCAGCTACCCACAGAGGAGGCAGAAAACTCTGAGAATACTTATTTTTCATGAGATAAAAAGCACTCCCTCTGTCACTCACACACACACATCCACAACTCTGCTATGGATGGACAAGCACGGTCCAGTGGTTTGAGAGCTGGGATGGCTTCCAGCTCTGCCACAGGGGCTTGCTATCCATCCCAGACAAATCTCATCCTCTGCTTCCCACCCGCTCCTGTCTGTGGCACAGATATCACTGCTAATTCACCTACCAGGGGTATTATTAATATTATGAATACAATAATTACTGTCACGCAGAGGCATTTGCTTATAATCATAAAGTACTTTGCAGCTCAAAGATAAACACACTGTCATTGGCTGGCATCTGGCAGGCAGGAGGGCATGGCTGCCTCACCAGTGGGACTGACAGCTCCCTCCAGGAGAGGAGAGTGCCTGCAAGGCAGGCACAGCACACGGGAGCCACTTCC
Organism: Atrichornis clamosus; assembly: GCA_013400975.1. Classification (NCBI taxonomy): domain Eukaryota; kingdom Metazoa; phylum Chordata; class Aves; order Passeriformes; family Menuridae; genus Atrichornis; species Atrichornis clamosus. The sequence goes on along the minus strand of WBMZ01005302.1, from coordinate 29,821 downwards.
CAGCTCTCCGGCTGGTGCCGGTTTGCTCCATCAGCTGACCTTGGCCACTGACCACCAGCCTGACAAGTGGCCAACTGGCTCACGAGGGAGAAATCTTCCAGCAGCAGCTCTTTGGGGCTCAGCCTGATCGCCCACACGGTGGCTTTAGCTGAAATCCATCAGCTGGAGGCCTTCATCTTTGGGATCTAAATCCCAAGCCATCGGCATGTGAAACACTGCTTCCTCCCACCCAGGGAGTGCAGCCCCATCCCTGCTCCCAAACACACGGCTCAGGCTGACCTGGGTACCTGCTGCTGAGTGTGTGTTCAGGGGGACACAGCGAAAAACACATTCCCTGGAAGCATCATTTTGAGCTCAGTGGAAGAGGCTCTGGTTTGGTGGCATCTCTGCTGCCCAACACATTGAATTTGTCAATGGTAGGGACCATACAGGCTGCTGGCTGGATGGAGGAAGTGAGAGGAGGGTAACACTAGATCTGTGTTGTTCTCTGCATTAATATGGGGCACAGGCTCCAGCCTGGTGTTTCAGAGAGTGGCATCACAGCCCTCAGCCACCTGTATGGACACAGGCAATGCTCCTCTCCCAACAGCTGAGGCCTCCAAGACTGTCCCAGCCCTTCTGGTGCCAGCAGAGGCACTGAGCAGGGCCCAGGTTAAATGCTGGGAAGGCAGAGCCATAAAGCAGTATCTTCCTTCTGCTCTGATGACTCAGGCTCCAGGGAGACAAGATGCCTCTTCACTCCTCAGACACCTCAGCCAGATCCACCAAGGCCCAGCCAAGGTCCCTTTGTGTCAACACCCACAGGCTTCCAAACACCATCCTGCCTCCCCATCTGGTCCCAGCTGGCGTGTCCCCCAACCCTTCTCCACGTGGAGAGTGGCTGATCCCCATCCCAGTTCCCCCCAAGCAGCACGTGGTACCTTTGGGCTGGGAGTTGTACACTGCAAACATGTTGATGGCCACGAGCTGGAGCATGCGGGTGCTTCCGATGGGAGGAGGGCTGTGCTGCAGCAGGACCTGGAACTCCCTCAGGACCTCCTCAGCCACAGCAGGGAAAGTCTCCATCCTGCAGACAGACAGAGAAGCTGTAGAGAGCAAGCTGTGCCCCCGGGAGTGGGGCAGGAGGTGGGCATGGCTCAGCCGGTGCCACATCTCCTGGCGAAGGGGGAACCCCTGGGGTGCTGTTTCCCATCCAGGAGCTGTGGGGACTGAAGGTGCAGGCTGCAGCTGAAGCCTTCCTTAGAGAGGGCAGTGAGGGATTGCTCTGTGACCGACAGGCAGCATTCTTTTGGCAGGAAAACACGGCCTTTATGAGTCACTTCTGACCAACCATTTTTTTCTACTGACTTCTACCAATCTGGGAGAGGTGCCAAGGGGCCAGCAGCTCACTTGGACCAGGAGCAGCCCATGGGACTCCCAAGGCTGCAGCAAAACGCACACACTGGTGCCACATTGCGGATGTGGCAATTCCAGTGCACTGAATGTTGGCCAGAGTGTGCTTCCTCCAGAACTCCTCGCTGCAGGATCGGATCCCGTGGCACCGAGCCCTGTCCCCCCTCCCCCAGGCTACATGCTTCCCGGCACTGTGATTGAGCCCCTAAACTTCATCACTTCCAGCCCCACAGGACGGGGACTCGCTGACTCGTGGAGCTGCTGACAGTGTCAAAGCTGGAGCGGGTCCCCGCAGCCGCAGCGCCGCTGTCGCGCGTCAGGACACAGCAGCCCGCGGCTGCGGGGCCACGGCTGGGGATGGGGAGAGCTTTCAACACCACTCACAGGCACCCATGGAAATCTGACACGTTTATCCTACTCTTCATCACAAAGGGAATTAGCTGAGGTCACTTATCAAAGCTGTTGGATCCTCAGCAGGTTCGCAATTCAAGCGGGGTGAAAATATTGCAAAGGGAACAGGCAACCCCCAGAAATGACTGAGATGTGGTTGACCACGACACTCCTCACCAGGTATCCCATGAAGACAATTTTATAATGAAGAAGCTGCCCAAAACCTTGGAAACTACTGGGGGGATAAAGTCCTCCAGTCCCACTGCCTCTTCTGCTGAGTTTGCTGTACTGATTCTTGTTTCTACACTAGAAAAAGCCATGGCCAGACCCAGCAGACTGAGTCTCTCCCAGCAAGTGTCCACTCCAGTTATCAGTGACATTATCAAGTGCCCATATTGGAATGAGGGAGCCAAGATCCACAGTGAGTGAGGCATCTGGAGCCGGGGAAGGTGACCTCAGGGGCCTCCACAGCAATTTCCTCTATCTTCCCCCAAGAGATTCAGATCTTGTGATATCACCACGAGCTGGATTAACGAGCCACTTCTGGTAACCCACATGGGCAATTCTGCTGGGCTTCCCCAACAGACTTCAGGACAGTGGTAACTCTATTTTTAAGACAGAAATAGCTTTCTTCTTAGCCATATTTAATGGGTGCCTTTCAATACCCAAGTCTGCCTACCAGCAGGGTGCCCTCTCCCTGGGCACTGTTTGCTGGAGCAGTTCAAAGTCTCTGCTACCTTCCCAAAAACATGGGCTATGACAAACAGGCCCCTTGTACTTTGTAGCTGTGCAGGATGGAGCAGCTCTGTCAGTACAAACACACTGCTTCCCCTGCAAAAGGCAACTTCCCTGGATTTGGGGCACAGCCAGAGAATTGGAGCAAACTGATTGCTTCTAAAGACTTCCTAATTTTGAGAAATCTCAGACCACATTCAGTGTATCCAGCAACATCCTCCTAGGGCAGACAGGACTCTGGGGATGGAGGAGCCCTTTGCAAGATGGGTTGTTACTGAGGAGATGAAGATTATTGCCATGGAGTAACAACAAGGAGGAGTGAGGGCTTTCTCAGCCCCGCCAGCTGTGCTTTGACACCATAGCACATCTGGAACAGCATGCAGTAACCCCACTGAGCTCAGAACCAGCAGGTCAGGAGCCGAGCGGAAGCTTTTAATAAATTGCTTACCTGTGGTTTTAGGAGCAAGCGTCCAATTAGGACAACATCATCTTTTCCATATTTTTTCCAGATAAATCACCAAAGATCCTGCCCAAAGAAGACTTGGCTATTCCTCACCTTTTACCTATTTTAAGCACGGAAGCTGTTTAGCAGGGCTGGACGATTTTCTCTTCCTGTGTCATGGTATTACTTTCTAGTTCCCTTCTAAGTACTTCAGGGCATATTCTACCATTAAACATACTTGGGTTTTCTAAATGACTGTCCTGGGAAGCAACTGCCTCAAACGCTGCATCTTAATTTCACAAAAGTCTCGGGAGCCAAATGTGCAACTGATCTCTGCTACATCCCCATTAATCCCCTGCTGGCATCCGCTCAACCAGAGCTCGACCGCGAGCGCGGCCCCACAGCGCCAGGGGCCAGCAGCTCCCCGGATGCTCTGCCCTCCAGCACAGACCCCGCACTTCCCGAAGCTTCCGTGGGCTCTGGCAGTTCTCCTCCTCTTTTCCCGCAGGGAGGAGGACACCCAGCTCTGCCTCCTTGCTGCGGGCCAGCCCGGTGACTGCGAGTGGATGATCAGTGCCTTGTGACTCAGGGAGAGATCAGCAGCGAGGTGATGGCTCTTCCCCTCACCCTCAGACACTTGGATCTCCAAATCAGCAGTGCCTGCTTCCTTGTGTGTTATGAAGGGTCCAAAGTGCCCCTCCTGAGTGGTCATCCCTGTAAGCACTGGACAGAGGAAGTGCTGAGGTGTCAGGCTGCATGTGCTGTGCCCTGCACTGCTGTGCTTATGTGCTCCAGGAGGGAAAGGGGACGGAGAATTATAGATCCCAGTCAAAAAACTCAACAGCAGGGACAAGGTGCCACTTTGCATCCACACTACCTTCATCTACGTGGCCTGGAAGAGGCCTCTCAGCCCTGAAACTTGTAGACAGCAGTTCTGCAAGAGAATGAAGGAGCCAACAGAGCTCCAGTTGCTTCCGAGGCACTGACAGGCTCAAGCAGAGACCACCACTGCCAGAAACCCACACGAGGTCTCTCCTCAACAGCTGCTCCCACACAGTCTCTCCATCCCGACAGCGAGGGCCAGTCTGGACCTGGAGCAGAGACAGCTCCATGGGAAGCCCATCAGCTGCGAGGCTGAGCTCTGCCCTCGGGGTCACAAGGATGTCCCCCGGGCTGGGATCTCAGCCCAGGCTGGGATCAGGCTTGCTTTGCTTCAAGGGTAGCTCTTCAATTACTTGAAACCAGTTTCTGACAGCCGCTGCCAAGGGCATTTTGTACAAACCAGTTCCCACAGCCAGGGCAGCTCCCAGCTCTGAGGCTTTCACCGAAATGGCAGCGAGGAGATGAAGGGCAAGGCTTGTCTTGACACGCTCTGGATGGCAGCTTTCAGCCACCACATGGACCTGCCTCCAGGGCTTTGCGCTCCTCGCAGGCAACAGCCACAGAGAGACCTCCAGAGCCACCTTTGCACTGGGTGAGGGCAATGGAAGAGAGGGGGTTAAACCCAGAAATTCAAGGCGAGGGAGAATAGGTGATGGGAGAGAGAAAAACCAGCCCTCAGTCCCTCCTCTGTGTGTGTGTGTGTGTGTGAACCACCTGAGCTCAGCCTCTGCCAGAGGGTCCTGGTGCATGGGCAGGAATGGGCCTTGAGGTGGGGGGAAGGAAAAGCCCAGGCTCTAACCAGTGTGGATTGGAGGGCGGGTAAGGAGAATAAGAACCAGGAGGCCAGGCCTGCAAGAATTCACACCCTGTGCCCTCAGCTCCAAACACAGCTTAGTTGCTAACAATATTAAATTCCAAAAAGACTTGTAATGTAGGAAAATAAAATAAACATCCTGCACACTTACCCAATCCTGGTAAACAGCTTCCCATGGGCATGGAGAAAACTGAGGATGAACCTTTTGTTCAGCTGCATGGGAAAAAAAAAAAGGAAAAAAAAAAAAGAGAGAGAGGAGAAAACAATTAAACTCTCTCCTATTTCCTGTGAATTAAGAATGTCCCCAGTGACAGAAGAACCTGGCCTGGATGTTGGGGGTGGCACTGGAGATGGGAACCAAATGGACATGCCCAAACTCTTACAAACATCATGCACAGAGGCAGAGGCAAAAACCAAACAGCTGGAGCTGGAGCTGGAATCGGAGCTGGGAGAGGCGGTGGAGACACAGCACCCTCTGCCGGGTCCTGTGATCCTACACAGGGCTGCTATGCTCCAGGAGTCCCAAATCTCACACCCTGGCCACCCCAAACCTGATAGCTGCATCCCCAAACCTGATACCTGCACCCTAGGCACCCCAAACCTGACACCCACATGCCAGGAACCCAAATCTGATGCCCACAACCCAGGCACCCCAACCCTGATACCTGCACTCCGGGCACCCCAAACTCAATACCTGTACCCCAAGCACCCTAAAACCCAATACCTGCACCCTGGGCACCCTAAACCTGACACCTGCAGCCCAGGCACCTCAACCCCAATACCCACACCTTGGGAACCCCAAGGGAAAGGTCTCCTCCTCAGTGCCACACCAGCTCAAAGCTTAGCACAGCCTAAGGGGTTCTGCAAAAGGAGTCCCCAAAGGCAGCCTTTCCCACTGCCATTCCATTGATGGAAAAAACAACCCCACAACCAGCAGCAGCAGCCTGTTCTGTGCTCCCGACTGCGTCAGAGGCAGAGCTGCAGCTGGACAAGGCAGAGAGGGAGCAGGATGTCCTCCCCAGTGCTTTTCTGCAGAGCAGCCAGCACAGACAGCTCAGCAGCGGCGCTCAAAGCAGCCCTTTGTGCCCTGCCAGGAGCAGCTTCCAGAAGCAAGGGAGGATTGGGGTGATGCTGCACCCCGTGGTTCAACTGGTGTTAGAGATAGTGTTCAGATGTACCAGCAGAGCCTCTGAGACCCTGCAGCAGCAGTGCTGCTGTTGAACTGCCAGGGAACAGCTACTGAAATATCCCAGAGAAGCTGTGGATGCTCCATTCCTGGAAGCATTCAAGGCCAGGTTGGATGGGGCTCTGAGCAATCTGTTCTAGAGCAAGATGTCCCTGCCCATGGCAGGAGGGTTGGAACGAGATGGTCTTTAAGGTTCCTTCCTACCCAAACCATTCCATGATTCTATGGACACGGAGCTAAGGGGACACAGGGGAGCTGGCTGTAGCACATGCTGTGCAGGCAGCTTCCTGCCCTGTTTTGGTCCACTAACTCCAAGACCTGACTTGAATAATTACTACTGCTCCAGGCCACCTCTGCTCGCTCAGCACAGCTCTGGGCTTCCCCTTATCTAAATGGCTCTGAGAAGGGCTGTGGGTGGGTAAGCACTCACTCTGCCTGGCCCTGGAGGTGGCTGTGTCACACCAGGAGTGGACTGGCCTCACTTTTACCTTCCCCAGAGCAGGAGGTTTTCCTCTCTCGCCTGTGCCTGCACAGCCTCAGCGCGGTGAGAAAAGCCAGGCCCCGAGCGCCGCGCGGGAGACGCTGACCAGGAGCGGCCCGGAGCACCACCACGCTTGCTCCAATCCACCCGGGGCTTTTACAGCTTCAACTCCTCCACTTCCATTCGCAGAGGCAAGCAGGAGCACAGGGAGAGGATAAGATTACCTGGCAGGGCTGTGGCAGTGCCCAGCCAAGAGCTGGGCACGCGCCAGAGGATGCAGGGCGGGCACCGGGCGCTGCCTCCGGAGCTCCCTGCCAGGAGCAGGGCACAGTTGCCACGGCCAGTCCCAGCTCTGGTGCCACCTCTCACTCTCATGTGCTGAACCCCTGGGCTCATGCCATGACTGATGCCAGCTGCTGTGCACCTTCAGTGAGGTGTAATTAACCCCGCCGCGTTCCCGGAGGATCCATGCGGGAGAATGATGCCCTGCTGCAGAGTGGCTCCTGGGCCATGTGCGAGTTTAAACATAAAACCTGTCTCATAAAACAAGCCAGACCAATTAAACTGGCCCCCGCAGCAAGGGGTTCTTGCTTACTCACTATTTTACTGCTGCCCTAAAGAGCCCTTTCCACTAAAACTCAACTTGATTTGCCACCATTTTATTAACTCTGCAGATGGAACCCAGAAGAGACTGGGGAATACTGGGACGGCACAGCAAAGCCCTTATTCACTCTGCTAGTGAAGTTTGGATATAGCTGATTCTTCACCTTAGGACACTATGATAATTGAGGGCTTGAAGTCTTTAACAGGTACGTTTTTTTCAGGCAACAGCTTATGGAGGCAAAAAGCTGGTTTGTGACCAGCTCTGTGGTTCTGGCTGCAATCACAGACCCTGACACAGGCACAGCCTAAGGAATTTAAGGAATCTGAGCCCCTAGCAGAGTGCAAGAGCCTCGGTGGGGAGGTGGGTAGTGCTCTGCCCCACGGCAAGAGCTGGAGGAGGAGGTCCATGCTCTGCACCCTTTGAGGGAAAATATGAAAAAGGGCAGGAGCTCGTGGCCTGACCGATCTCTACTGGAAAACAATGCTTGTGGGCAGGCTGCAGGTGGGGGAAAGAATTGGCGCAGAAGTTTTCCTCCAAGGCCCACACTCACCCACAGCCCCCGGAGTGCTCTGCGATCCCCACTCTTTACTGGCAGCAGGGGAAAACCAAAACTCCCCACTTTGATGGAAAGTGACACCCGGCAGGGACATGCCCAGAGTGTTTCCACAGACACCCAGCTCCAGGAGGGCTTGTCAGGACACTGGCTTCACCCCCATCTTCTCAGACCGAGTTTTACACTCAGCCTTTTCACTCACAATCCCAAGGACTAACCAGTCACACTCCCCAGGAACCAGGACAGAACTGGGACAGAGATATGTGAACATAAATAATTGTTTTTAAGGAAATGTGATACCTGCCTCTAGGAATGAAGCACGTTTCATGCCTCTTGCCAACTTAATCACAACCCCAGCAAGCCCAGGCAGAGCCACGTGTGCCCCAGCACTGTGGCATCTCAAGCAGGCACCTCACGCTTCTTTCACCACTTTTTCTCTCACAGCCTCAAGGTTTTGATGAGCTCATCACTCAACTTTGGACCTTTCATCTTTGAGTTCACGCTAAGGCCATGGGCTGCTTTGACTGGGTTTTTCTCTGAATGACTGTTTCCCTACTGACTCACCTGTCCCTCAGCCTCTGGGAGCTCTTCCAGCTCCTCCCATCAAACTCTGCTTCTCACGGAGAGAGGGAAACAGTGACCTCCATGAGTGGCCTGGCACAGAGGAGGAAATTCTGTCACCTGCTGCTCTGCATTCACATGGTGGAGAGGAACACTTCCCAAAAGCACTGCCAGTATGCTCACTACCCTGACGGTGCCACCACGAGACCCACAACAACTTCCCGCCTTCATCTCGCTCACTGTGCAGCCCAAAAGCTGCCCCCTCCAAAGATTTCCCAAAAATGGTTCTCCTGCTGGTATCAGGATGCCAGACCAGGATTCCCTGTACACTGACATTGCTGCCCTTTGTGGGCAACTCAGCTCCTTGGGACAGGGAGCCACATTTGGATAGTCCCTGTTGCTCACTTGGGAAAAGCCCATCAAGAAAAGCTTATACAACAACAAAACTATGTCAAAAAGTGGATTTTGGCCCTTGCAGTTGAACAGCGGGCATCACCGATATGGAAGTTATGAGCATATAGTGAAGGCATTAGTTATAAAAACAAACCAGCTGTCAAGAAGAAGAAGGGGTCCCTGCACACAGTAGTGCCTGAAGCTGAAAACAGCTGTTTCAGCTGTCATGAGTCAGCATGTGCAGACAGACTAAATCCACCTGGGAAGAGGCAACCTCACCAGAGGAAGCAGCCCAGTGCTGCTTGGGGAGCATGCACACACCTCGCCGCCAACCCAACTGGATTTGTTGCCATGGAAGAAATCAACAGTGACTAACAACTTCTCGTGGAGCAGCTAAAAGAGCAGGGATAGCAACGGGGCTGAACAGCCAGCTCCAATCACCGCGAGGCCGCGGGGAGCACGGCCTGACAGCAACGCGGAACCGCTCGGGCAGCTTCGGGAAAGGTTTGCCTTGTTTCCAGCCAGGAAAGAAGAAAGCAAGACTCAACCTCAAGGGGCTGTGCGCTGTCCACAGAGGGTTGAGAACAGTGTTCCCCACCCCACCACAGCCATGCTGGAAATACCACGGGAGAGCACAGGAAAAGGAGTGTCATGATCCGGGCTGGGAAGCGGAGCTGCTGCGCTGGAACCCAGCACGGACCCGTTTGGCTCTGGGCAAGGAGCGCACAGAGCTTTGGCACCTGAGCATCAGTCCCAGCTGTGAAGGAGGCACCAAATAAGGGAAAGATTCTGGAGAAGTGACTCCTGGGGAAAAAGCGTTTCAAGTTAAAAATTGTTACTTCAGGTTTGGAAGTAAATTCCAGGATCTGGTCTTTATCAAGCGAGGCAAACTTTCTTCAACATCAGCAAAGCATCTGTGGAGCAGAAAGCGGTGTCAGACTCAAAATAGGCTGCAAAAGACAAGTCCATTAATCAAGAGACCAGATGCAAAACTGCCTGTAACAAATGCGCTGTCTCCACTGGAGTGGAAGGGACTGGAGCACAGCGGGACACTCTCCTGAGTCCAGGGGTCTCCTCAGTGACAAGGGGTTGGGATACAGACCACAGAGCCACACAGCTCCGCTCCAAAACACGTACCACACTCATCCCAAATATTTTCAGGGTTTCTTGGGCAGTCAGGCTTTCCCAGGCACAGCTTCCTTGCTGAGAACTGTGTGAAATAACATCCAGGCACCCAAAACGTGCCATATTCTCACTCCAGCTCAAGGGTTAGATACACCACGTTATTAAGATTATTCCTCTCTTACCACAGTTCCTTCAGAGCTTCACAGCACCCAGTCCAAGAGCAGCAGCAAGTCTGCTACCTGCCCAAGATGAGCACACAAACACAAGCCCTTATCCCAAATTTGCAAGGCACAGCTCTGGCTGGTGTCCCTCACGGCCTTATCACACTGAAACACTGACACAGAGCCTCCTGGAAAGCCCAGGATGCTGCAGTGGGCTCGACTGGCAGGATACCAGGAGGTGTTTTTACTGCTACAGGTGTAATCCCACCAAAGTGCTGGTGAAAATTGTTTTGTGCAAATGGCTACCTACATAAAGGAGGCGAGACAAAAGGGCTATTAAGATTGTCTGGCATTTTTGCAGTGTTTACAAGGTACCCACAGAGCTGTGGGCAAATTCCAGCTGGGCTAATTACCATAATCACTCCTCTTCATGTACCACCTGCAACCACAAATGGATACAGAGCTTGCCTTGGCTTCTCCTTGCCACGTGTTTAGTGCAGGTTTCTGTTTAGCAGTCGCAATGTCCTGCCCTGAAAAAGATTCATTTCTGTAGCAGTAGAAGCAATTCCAGTGAAAATCCTGCTACTTAACATCAGACACCGCACAAACGTAAAATCCAATTTGCTCTGACATGGAAGAGAGAGGGAACCCTGATGCATCACGGCCTTGAGGCATAAAAAAATTAATTTGCAGGTAAAGAGTCACTGAGATACTCCTGCAGCTTACTCATCTTTCGCAGTGCAGCAGCTCCAGCTCCAGGACACATCTCATGGCTGTAAGAGTTACAAGCCAGCAACCCAGCAAGAAAAAAAGAGGCATTTAAGAAGCCCCTTGGCAAAACCAGTGAGCTTTTGAGTTCTTCCTTCATTACTGCAGGGAGCAGGTGAGAGGAAGAACGCTGAGCAAGAAAATTACCCGCTTTAGTAATGTAAAGATCAAGCTATGGTAACTTCACTGGCTCCAAAACAAATATCTCGCTTCTAAATAAATTCACCATAATTTAATAACGGATTTACTAGCAGAACTTTCAACTCAACGAAAGCAGGTCAAATAGAATATTTATATGTGTGCTATTTCCTTTTCAACCAAACTTGTGTCTAAATTTGGTTTCCATGAATTAGTAATACGCAACATTCTTGAAAAAATATTATCATTAAATGAATAAACTGATTAAGTAACCTCTTAAAGAGCAATCTTCAGGGACCCCCACTGAACTGGATGGAAAGAGACTCACCAGCAACGTTTTTAATCAACAAAAGGAAATTCTGCTGACAAGCTGCCCATTTGGAGCAGCGAGTAACGATGGCTACAGAACATTCACACAGAGTTATTGTAACAGCTTCAAAATCTGGGGGTTTCCAACATCAAATGTCATGTTATTCATCTGGAATCACATGTAAAATTAAGTCTCCAGGAGATCGTGCCCAAGGCAGCTTCTCCAAAAAGCCTTTGGGGACTACAATGGCTAAATTCCCAATGCAATGTCCAGCAAAAAGGATTAAACACATCCCTGGGATGTGCAAGCAGAGCAGGCACTGGACAGCACATTCACATCCAAACACGGCACCGTCGGGGATGACACTGAAATACTGCACCCAGCTCCAGTGCCCTGCTTTTTAAAAGGATGCTGAAAAATGGGAAAGGCTCCAAAAAAACAGCCATAAAAGTGATTCAAAGGCTAAAAATGATGCCTTGCAGTGAAAAATTTAAACAGCTCAATCTGTTCAGTGTTATCAAAATAAGACTGGGAGGAGATTGGATTGCTGGGTGCAAAGTGCCTCGTGGTACTTAAGGGCTCTTTACACTTGCAGAACAGCAAAGCACAGGAACAAAGTGGGAACATTCACTCTTGTAAATAAGGTAAAAGCATTTCAGAACCAGTGCAATTACCACTGGAACGAACTCCCCAGGAAAAGGGTGGATTCTCAAGGCTGGATGTCTTTCTGGAAGTACTGCTTTAGCCAAACACGAGTTATTTGGCTCCATAGAGGAGTAGCAGGGTGAAATTTAAGGACCTGTGATATACAGGAGATCAGACTAGATGATCTAATGGTCCCTGCTGACCATAAACTCTATGAATCTCTGCAATCACGCCAGAGAGTCCTCAGCTGAGATATCAAGTTAACTTTTGACACAAAATTTTCACAAATTGGCTCTGGTGCTGCAGGTCATTTAGGATACAAGCTCAGCTCTTCAAGGCTGCATCTGGTTAAACACTGAAAGCCCAGACAGAGCCTTTTGTGTCCAGCAGGTAAAGGGGAGGCCACATCTACACTGAAGCAGCCCCAACCAGCAAAAGCAGCTTATTCTCAAACACTCACTGTTTGCCAGGAATAAACAGTGTTCACCTTCCTGTGACAGAAAACTGACACTAAGCAGTGTGTGATGAATTCTGGTCATAAGAGATCAGCTGTTAAGGCAGCTCAGGGTGTTGTCAGCTTTCTTTACTACCCCGGAGTAGATTATTCGTGGGGCTCAAGCACAAAGGAGGGAGATAAAGTGAGAAATCAAGAAGGGTGAAGACTGAAGAGATCGAACCCTGAAAGGCTTAGGATGGAGTTAGGCCAAGAGAGGAGACATTTGGACAACAGGCTGAGCAGAGACAGAGCCTTCCAGAAGGATGACAGCATTATCTCACGCAACCTTCACATTCCCACTCTCCCAGCCACGCTCCCTGGCTGGGATAACAGGAGGTGCTCCCAGCCACGCTGTGCCTCAGGGCTCCTACAGCCCCAAGGGAGTTGCCCAGCCTGTTGCATTCCCAGAGGATTTCCAGAGCCTTTGCTTGTACCTGGGCAGCAGAACACAGGGCATGAAGGCATCTCCCTTCTCCACTTTATTTTGCAGCAATGAAATCTGCTGGGGAGGAAGAGTAGAGCCAAGGACAGAGGAAATGACACAGACTCCAGCAGGTTCCACTCCCTGATCCTCCGGAAGGAAGTTTCTTTCCTAGTACCCACCTCCACACTGGATACGAAGCCCGTCTGGAAATGGCTCATTCAACACTAAAGAGGAATAAACATTCCCCATGGCAGAATCAAGAGGTTTGGCTGTGGGATACGAGGTGCCAATCTCAAAAAGTCTACAAAAGACAGCAGGAAACGTTGGCCTGGGCCAACTTCAGACAAAGATCAAGGTTAGACTAACAAAAAAAAAAATCTCAAGAGAAATCAGTGTCTACAGCCTTCACCCTGCTCTGGGAAATCTCCCAACCCTGCTATTAAGATATTTTACTTCCTTTACCAGTACTGCCAATTCTGGCAGCATTCTCATCTCAAGTGCAAACTCCCCCTCCCAACACCACTCTGCAGCACCAGGATCATCAAACCCAGTGCCCCGAGAAAGGACTCGTGTGCAGCAGCAGGAGGGGGTTTGGTTACACACAAATCCCTGCCTGATCAGCACCAGCAGGAGAGGAAATGAGGGAAGAGTGACTGACAGGGAAAGGCGGTTTCTGGATGATTGTACTTGGTTTTAGGGTATGAGAAGCTTGTTGGAACATGAAGTCTCCCTCCCCTCGCCGCAGCCTCTCTGAGCACTGGGATGGAGCAGAGCCCCTCACACAGGCCCAGCTCACTGATGTCCTTGTAGTGCTCCCACCTCCGATCCACCACGATCCCTCCACGCACATTAGCACCAGATGCCTGTTGCCAGAAGGAGAACGTGCCCGTCCCTCTCCCATTCAGGCAACATTAGTCCCTGCCACGCTCTTCACAGTTAAATAAAACCACCAACATGCTCTAAAGAGAAGAAGGGGGAACAAAAAAAAAAAAAGATCAACACCAACTTCTGGAAACTCTTACCAATAGCTCAGCCTTCGCTTTCTGGGTAGTGACAAAAGGTCAGGTTGTGCTGGAAAGCAACAATTGGGTTCTACATAACATGAGAGCACAGGCTGAATCAGGGATCGAGCTGTGGTGGAGCAGCACTGAGCGTCCACAGAACACCTCAAACCTGGGCAAAGTGGAACAGCATTTCTGGTTGGATTGCTAACACAGGTTTTTATCAGCAATTTAAAGTCAAAAGACCAGTTTATAAGAAAAATGAAGTGCAAGCAGGGATGGTGCACAACTGGCAGGCAAAAAAAACCAGTGCTGAGCTGCATGGCTGAGTGTCACGTCTCAAACCCGGCGAGGCCAGGAGTGTGGTTTTGGTGTTTAACCAGTTTCAACTGCAGCCTGGCACTCTTTTACTTCCTCTGCAGAGAAGTCTTCTCACTGCTGGGGGAAAGAAACCAACCTCACCACGCGAACCAAAACGGCTCGAGTAAAAATAAAGCCCCAAGGTGGTTTAGTGACCGAGGTCACATCAGGAGGCAGAGGGGTTGCAGGCAGGGGAAAGCACTCAGAAATACTCATGCTGCCAACCAAGAAAGAGATTACAGAAGAGGAGGCAGGGCAGAGAATTAATGCAAGTCCAGCAGTAAAGAGGCTGAGAAGCCTCTTTCACACGCCACCAGCTCCCCCCGTGCTCACAACAGTTTGTAAACTGTTTCCTAAACACAAAGGAAAAAAAACCCCAGACCTAGTCCTGACCTCCATGAATGAGTAACCAAACCCAACAGCTTCCTGCAAGCTTGTGGGGGTGAGGAAAATGAGGGCAGGACAGAGGGAACTCCACGTTTCTCCCTTTTAAGTCCCACTTTGGGCACAAAGATTAAGGATGCAACAGCTCTTGCTGTTCTCTCGTGGGGGTGGTGGATAAAGGCCAGAAATAAGGGAAGACAGCCCTTAGCTGACTGCTAGTGCCTGGCATTCCCACTCCAGAGAGCATCTCTGCTTGTTTACATGCTGCAGGGGAGGCTCAGCAGGGACAGGCAGCTCTGCAGAGGTGTGGATCAAACACAGCTATGAGCAGGCTGGCGGGGGAAGCTCTGCCACCCCCTGACAGCGAGGACAGACCATAATACACCAGACCACAGCCAGGATCACTCACATCCAATACTGCAGAGCATCCAACCACAGAGGGGACAAACTTCCTGACCTAACACAGCCACCCTCCCATGACAAGGCGTTGACACTGTAAGACCCTGTGTGCATCCCACTACCGGCTCCTTCCGCGAGAAAAACCCGAGGGGACACTCCCTCGTGTGTCCCCTCCCTTTGGGGACACACCTCCACCCTGCTGTGGTGGGGCTCAGATGTTTAACTGGTGTGGGAATGGCCTCAGCAGGCAGCACACAGGGCATGGCCAGGCACTGCGGGGCCAGGGAGTCCCATTCCCTCCACTCTCTGCACCAGCATCTAGTTTTGGGTTAAAAAACCCTAAAAGCATGCAAGAGTCAGTACAGGACATCCTGGGCAGCCTGCAGGGTTACCTTTTTCAGGAGCCATGCCCCACAAGTGGAGGGAAGGCAGCAAGTCTGTGCTTTCACCCTGCCCATCTAAACCACAGGCACAGCCCCTGCTGCCTGGGCTCATTTTCCAGATCAAAGGCTCCTAAAATGGACCATTCTGAGGGCTTTGCCCACCTGGCACCATGCAGGCAGCAAATGAGGGAGCCCTGTAGGAGCCCTGTACTCCATCCAGCAAAGATTATTCATAAGAGCCTGCAAAGAAAAGATCAATCTTTCACTGTCCTGAGCGAAACCACCCAACCATGCCGGCAGTGAGGAGGAATGCTCCCACCAGCCTGGCAGGGATACACCAAAAATAATGAGATCCCCAAGCAGCTTCTTCTCAGCGCATCTATATGGAAGAACAACCATCATTACAGCAATACATCATTTCCACTTCTGCCTGTCACTTACCTCTAGTCATGTGTAATGGAAAAGAGTTACAAGGTGAGGGGAGAGCTGAGAGCAGAGAGAGCAGCTCTGAGAAACAGGGAGGACTCTGGGGTGTATTTGCATGAGTAGAGTTTGGCCGTGCTCAGAGACACCCAGCTCACACCACAACAGCCTTTGAACAAACCAGACACTCCCAGGGAGCAGAGGCAGTGACACCAAGGCAAGCCCAGCTCTGCTCCCTTGTGTGACTGGTCCAAGCAAAGGACAGGCTAAAGGACCAGAATGGCCAGGAAACCTCAACCACAACTGTGACCAGACTAAAATGAGGTTTCATCCCACTGCATCCTCTCCAGATGCAAAGCCCAAGCTCCGCCAGATGAAAAATTGCATGGACTGAAAACCAGGCAGGAGAAGGAGCCAGCCTGGTCACTCAAGTGACTGCTGGCCATGAGGAACAAGCACACAGAGCAGGAACAACCAGCATCACCAAGGAAAAACGGATGTGAAACGTGCAGGAGCTGACTAGGAGAGTGACCCTTTTCACTAAGGACACAAGACCTCTGTTGAGGAAGCAACTCGGGCAGCCCTGAGAACTCGCCCATGCTCCTGGATGCGCAGGCATTCCCAAAATTGCCTTCTCCAGTCTTGGATGTGACTGGGCTGCAGAAATGGATGCAGCACCATGGTGCACAGGTGAGGCAGGCAAAGCCTAAAACAAAGCAGGCAAGAAGAACCAAGAAATACAGAAGGTGAGAATCCTTAGAGATGTCTCATCTCAGACAGAAACAAATCACAGCAGGTTGTGAAGACAGTTCCAACCAGGCATTGCTGGGTAAGTTTCCAGGTAGCTGAATCCTGACTTAGAGGGAAGAAAGTGGAACAGCTCTCACAACCTCTGCTACTTTGAGAAGACAGAGCCCTCATCCAGCTGCAGAGGACCATTTCCCTGTGTGCTTGGCATTCCACTGGTTTTCTAGGACTTGGGAGATGGAAGGAGACGAAGGCATCCAAAAGAGAGCAGCACTACTCATCTGACAGAAAATACAAACAAGCACCCAAAGATTCCCCCTGCCCACAGCTCTGACATCACCATCCTCACCACCAGCACAGAGGGACAATCTTCCAGGATAAGTACAGTAGGAAACAAAGAAGAAACACAGAAGTAAGAAACCATCTATATTCAGGCTTTTGAGAGAACTCTGACCGACCTCTTTTTGTTTTGACTTTGGGTTGGGTTTTTTTTTTTTGGGTAGACCTCCTGGTGATATTTACTGCCCACTCGTGCACTGTCCACACTCCCTGCTGCTGAGATGAAAGTCTGGGTAAAGAAGTGGAAGTTAAGACCTGCTCTGAACTGCAGAGCTAATGATTCCACCCTAATTTCTCTGCCACTGCAAAGGGGCTGTTGCTCCACAGGCACCCATCACCAGGCAAATGCAACCCCTCTGTCCCTGACCAGCAGGCTGAGGGAAAATCGGAATCTTCCTGCAGCTGATGCACAGGACTGTGACAGCAGGTCTTGACTCTGGCCTTTGCTCTCCCAAGAGCTTTTCGGGTGGCCCTACCAAACTTTTGATGGTTCTACAAGACTGACCTCTCACAAAGAGGCTAAGAGACTTAATTCTTTAATGATGATGAAGTATTCAGACATCTGGAGAGAAGTATTATTCAATTACTCTCCTGCCAAGGGAAAACCTCTCTTCCCTAATCTTAGCTACTGCTACGGAGCAATCTTTATTAGTGCCTGCATGCTGTGTGCTAGCACAAGGAAGTGTCTACTGCAGAGCACAGGCAGCAGGCAGCAGCAATTGTGAGAACCTTAACTCAGCATTTCCTGACAGGAGTGATTAAAATCTCAAACTCAGTGTAATATTAGCACTTTCTCAAGAGACTGACAGCCTGTTTGCCCTGTTTACTTTACCAATTCACAGCCTGCACAGCAAGCTGCTTACAGTACTATCAGATTTAATATGAATAAAAAGCCATGGCAAATGAAACTAGTGGCAGAGAAGAAATGGCAGAGACTCAGCTCTTCAGCTCACCTTGCTCTGTCCAGCTGTTTTTAAAAATGCAACACATCTGCTCACTTGCTCAGCCTCCCTTTTCAGCATTTCCTATTGGAACTGCACATGAAGTGACCAGATACTGTCAGGTAAAGGGTCAGCCTGGGCCCTCCTGCCCCTGCACACCCAGAAACGCTCAATGTACGAGAGACACGGAGAACAGCCACTCACAAAATGAAACCCCAGAAGGCTGTGGGCAAAACAGACGAAACCCTGAGCACGAAACAGCCAGGCTGCAACCCAAACACTTCCTCAGCTCGCTCTGAAACTGTTCCGTGCCCTCTGTGCCAGCAGTGCCAAATGCAGTTCCAGGGGAAGGGGCCAAACACAGATTTAGGCCCCTAGGTGCTCGCAGGTGATGTGTTCCTCCAGTTCTGCATCTTCCTAGAAAAGGTGACGGACCAAGCTGTGAGAGAGGCAGCTCTGCCAAGCCCCTTCCTAAACACACAGTGCAAGGCAAACCGCGAGCCCCACACACCACCTTCCCTCATCCCACAAATGCCTGCAGCGGGAGCTGGCCTTCCCACACTTCCATAAGGCCATCCTGTGTTACTGGCTGCAGGCTGTGGGCTCCTGACCCTGAAATAAAGCAATTTCGGGGCTTTCGTGTAGAGCTGCATAAAGGAAAATAAAGTCAGTACTGAGCAGAGATGTGAGCAGGTGCTGACAGGGACAGGGAGGGCAAAGGTGCAGCACCTCCCTCTCAACTGTGTCACATCACAAGACTGGCACCTCACCACCAACACAATGAAGAGAATGACTACTGAGAACAGAAAACATGCCCAGTTGATTTCTTGCCACCTGTGGAACACCCACCATCCTCACAGTCAAGCCACCAGACACCTGGTGGCAGGGTTTGAACAACAGCCTCTCTCCCACACTTCTGCCCAGAGTGCATCCAGAGCTGTTATATCTATACTTGCAGTGTTATATCTGCTTCTGGAATTTCAATTTACCCATTCTACCCTGTAAAATTTCCTTTTCTGGCCCAGAAACAGCTGCATTAGACTGATGCCTGAGGAGCTACCTGCAGAGCACAGCTGTCTGGACCAACACAGAACACAGCCTGCCTGTGCCTCTTCAAGGGCTAAAGCTGGCAAGGAAGGCAGTGACACATTTAGCCTCATTTCCCCAAAATGACACACAAGCACTGGCACACATCCCCTGGGAGCAGAGCTGTTCCCTTCCGCCCGGCCATGGATGTGGGGCAGAGGTGCTGCCAGGACCAGGGCTGCTGCTGCTCCTGTCCCAGCCAGGCAGGCCCTTCCGAGGCCAAACAGTGCCACACAGTGGCAAACTCAGGGCTGCTCGGCTCCTCTCCAGCCAAGGAGCTCCAAAACACGCGGGGATGCTGCGAGGGACAGGCTAAGAGGCTTCAAGGTAGGAGTCCGGAGCTTCCCGAAGAGCTGGTGTCTTTATCCAGGCCACGGTTTCACAGCTCGGGAGCTTTGGCAGCAACTCAGATTTAAGGTTTCCTTTCCACATGGTTATTTTGGGTGACATGGCCATGGCACAGCCCCATAAGCAGTGGTGCCAACTCAAGTGCTGCCCTGCAGCAGGCACAGGCAGCCTGAGAATAAATCTCTTGGCTGCCAAAATCAGCAGTGCCCAAACCCTCAGCTCCCCCTGCCCTTTTGCCATGATATTTCTGATGGTGTGGCTGCTCCATGATCAGAAAGCTCGTGTTTTCCAAGAGCCAACGTTCCAAACAGAAAGAAATCAAGACTAATGGTAAATATCACACAAATCTGTACAGACATTGCCAGCAACTTGCACTTCAGGGAGCAGAGACCCCAGGGAACAGACCAAGGGGAACCTCCAGCACAAAGATAAACACATCACTGCCCTCCACTTTGCTAACTACTACATTATCTCATGTGAGAGCACTGCAAAAGAGAACCCCCCAGTGCCCTAAAAACACTCACAGCATCTCATGTCAAGCATCTTCATCAGCGATTGATGGAGAAACTAAAGCTTGGCACATTCCCTTCAGTGATGCTGAGGAAGCAAAAGTCCCCAGAAGAAAGGCTGAGAGGGAAAACAACCAAGGGCAGGAACATCTGAAAAATGCTGCAGCAACGTGCCAAAGCTTATCTTTCAAAGCTCCAAGAATTCACCCCAGTTCCACCCAGCTGAAGTCACAAACTCGTTACAAAAGTGCAATTGTATCCGAGAAGCTCTGGGCCCCGCAGTGCACAGGGAAGATCTTCCCAGTCCTCCTGAACTCCCATCCTTAACAGCCATTTTAGGACAGGCAGCCCAGAGCTCCCTGGCAAGTTCTCTCGCAAGTTGAGTGTGCCAGAGCAGTGCAAAGATTCCTGGAGGATGAGCTCCCAACCACCACTGCCTTTGCCCGCATTCCAGGGCCTGACAGAGTTCACTGGGGCTCCTCCTGCAAGGTACAGCTGGACAGGCTCACAGGAGACACCATTAGTTAATTATATTTTTAATTCTTGCAAAAGAAAGGTGCTGGTCTGGCCTCTCAGCAGAGTAAGTTATGCAAATGTAACACCTACACTGGAAATTGAAACCACAGTCTTCACATTCCCAGTGCAAACCTCCCATCATCTGGCAATGAGACAAGTGACACACTTCCAGAACAAGCCTCAGAACTTCCAGGGTCACTGTTAACCCTGGTCTCCAGCACCTGACCTCATTTCCCACTGGGAACCTCACCCAAGTGAGAGCCCTCAGAGCAGAAGCATTTTACAGCATCTTCTGTTTGTGCCTCTCCTGTTCCCCACCAGCCAGGCCAGCACACGCTGCCAAGAAAAGGATGGTAACAACATGCCTTAAACACGAGAGGCACGAGGTCACCAGCTCCTCAGCCTGACCCAGGCACAGCTCCCATAGGGAAAGCCAAAACACTGGAAAATTTAGCAACAGGAAAGCAAAACAGATCCAGTGTCATTCCGCCACATTCCAAACACATGACACCAAAGCCAACCGCCGCCTCCTGCAGTACTCACGTCGCTGGGGCTGAGGTTCCCAAGACCGTTGTCCTGCTCGGAATCCCGGCCGGACTCGTGGCCCTGGGAGGAGCGGGGGTGGGAGGGATGGATCCAGATCTCCAGCCGCGTGGCGTCGTCTCCCACCTGCCGCAGGGTGGACTTCTTGCCCTTCCCCCGGCGGCTGGGGCTCACGTCCAGCACCTGATGCTTCCTCTGCTCCATCTGCTCGGACTGGGCACACAGGACACGTTCACATCACCCAGGCAGCAAAGTTCAGCGGAAGTATACATGGAAAAATGAGCCCTTTCCCCTACTTCACAACCACAGTAACTCATGGGCAGGTCCAGAAATTGCTTCTGACACTACAGGACACTGCAGGTGAGAGGTTTTCAACTCTTAACTATCCCAGGACAAGAAAAGCTGTGTCCAGTCCCAGGAGCGTGTGGCAGACAATGTGCTGTATTTGGGGTACAAAGGCACTGCAGCCTCTCTTATCCATTCCCACGGGTGTGGGGCACCTATGGAATAAAGCAATAGTTGTGCCACATGCCAAGGCCATGCTGCAAATCACAGCAACCTACAGCCCTTGCTGAGCTGGGCTAAATTAGTTTGTGACCCTGAAACAAGAGATTCAGCTGCCCAAACCACCCCAAAATCAGCCTGAGGAGAGGTACAAAGGGCACCATCATTCTCAAGGCTGCCTCTCTCATTAAATTTCTTAGAGGTAGGCAAGGAGTGACTCCAAGTCCAAAAGCCACCATCCTCTCTGTGCTCTCCAGCACAGGACAGCCAGCACGGGCAGGTGCAGGATCCACAGCCCAGCTCCAAGACTCACCTTGCGTTTTGTCTCCTCAAACAGACTCATGAGGCTTTCCTTGGCAGTGAGGATGGGGTTGCTGGCAGCCAGGCTGCGCATGTAGTAGTACACAGCATCCAGCTTTCTCCTCTGCAAAAAAACCCAACCAGGCTCAGAGCTGCCACTCGTTCTGGGCCATCCCGAGCCAGGCTCCCACATGTTTCCCTTTCCCAGTCCCTCACTATATGTGCCCTCTCCCTCAATACTGCCTGGGACAGACAGACACAACAAGTTCTAGGACAAGCAGGATCTTGAACTCTCTGTCCACGTTCAGAGCTGCCTACAACCACCAGCACAAAGGGCTTGGTGTGTCAGAAAGGTCCTTCCCAGTCATGAAGGAAATGGGCTTCTGAACCCTGCAGTTTTGAACTCTTCTCCTTTAAGCCAGAATCTTCCAGCTGTGAATGGACAGATGCCTACCATCCTCTGTGCCCCTGCATGATGCTTTCATTATCTGCTGTGACATCTTCCTAGAAGTCAGTTTTCCTGCATGGCTGGAGTAGCCAGCACAACTGAAACCCGAGGAAGTCACATGTCCACAGGTTCAATGATAAGATAGCAAACAAATGGCTCTGAGCACAAAAATCTCATGCAAAAAGTGGGTTGTGTTTTAAACTTTAAACAACTGCACTCTCAACAGCCCACAGAACAGTCCCCAAAATGCCTGAGGGAATAGTGTGTATCTGACAAAGCTGCCTGTAGCCACAGCAGCTGGAATCCACACAGCACATCCTGCCATCAGCTTTTCTTCTTCTTCAAAAAAAAAACCCAAACCATCTGAGCACTGCCCTAAACAATGCCTTCTCTAGCAGATGGAATCTCACAGCCATCCCAGAGGCTCTCCCTGTGCCTGCACATCCTTGCATGAGGAGCATCTCACCGTGTAGATGGCCAGAAGTGCCAGCTGGTTGTACGGGCGGCCGTTCTTGGGAGCAATTTGCTGAGCCTTCAGATACCAGCTGGGGAAGGGGAGAACCAGAGAGAAAGGGTTACTGAAAGAACATCAGGCTGCTTTCCTTTCAGCTATGGGTGCAGAATTCCCATTGGAATTGGCATTTCTGCTGGGCCCTTCCCACAAGTGCCCTCTGCCTGCAGGAGTGAGCACCGACAGTGAGCAGTGCCCATCGTGGAGAGGGATGGGGCATGGGACAGGAGAGGAGCAGATCCATCTGGAGAAGGAAATACCCCTGGCTCAGTCCATAGATGAGCATTTAGCCAGACCCAGCAAGAGCTGTCCCCTGTGCAGGCTCATGCAGAGGGCCCAGGCTGTTCAGGGAACATTTCTCTCTCAGTCCCCTCTTTAGCTCCATGGCAGTTGGGATCAAACTCTCCATGTTCCTTAGCTGGTTCCCCTTATTTTCAAGGTATTTAATCATCTCATGAGAAGAGGTACTCATTCAGTGGCAGTCCATTCATCCCTTCATTCTCCTTTCTATTCTCCCTCAATTAGATTATCCACTCTTCATGCTTTTTGCATGCAACACTGCTCAGACACATCATGAACCCTCCGTGTTCCCTCCAGCTTTCCTGAGATACCAGCATACCCCACAATATCTACAGACCCCAAACCCAGCAGCTTTCCCTGCTCTGATCTCCAAACCTCCACAGACTTCAGGGCTCCATCCCACATGCTGTTCCCCAGGTCTTTGCTCCAGAAAAAGCCATCAGTCATAGGAAGCAACGAGTGCCGGTAGGTTCTGATGGACTCAGAACATATGGATGCAAAAGCCACCAGAAAAAACAACAGCAATTCTGCCAGGCTTAGCAGGCTAAACCCTCCCTGCTGCAGGATCAGCACAGGTCAACTTCCACAATAGATGGAAGATGACTGGATCAGGTGGCTTGCTCTCTGGAACAGCAAAACTATCTTGGCTATATCTTTCATCTTTACAGACTATGATACAACAGAGGAGTGGACTTTAAAAAAGAGGGGAAAGACTTCTTTGGTGAGAGGCAAGCTCAGGGACGAAACGAGATCCACCCCTGGTATCCAGAGGCAGAGCTGTGCCAGGAAGGGCAGAGCACCTTGTGCCTACCTGCGGGCCTTGCCGTAGTTCGCCGTGTCGTTCGCTTGTTCCCTGTACCGGCAAATGTCCCCCTGGCAGATCATGCACCTCTGGGCACTGATCAGCGCGTACTTCACCTGCAAAGGAGCATCCAAGGAACACCTGGGACACAGCCCTGACTCACCTGCAGGCCCAGCGAGCCCACAGGGGTTGTACAGAGCCAAGGGGAGGTCAGTGACACACTGCAGGTCTCACAAAAGGGCAGCAGAGTGAAATGACAAGGCTCCATGGCACTGGCTCAGCATTTGTAGGGGCAAGGCAATCCCCTGAACACCTCCTCCCTGACACAATATCCCACCTCTCTCCAGAAGGGAGTTGTTCAGTCCATGACCAATTTGAGGACAGCTGTTAGATAAACATATCTCTCTGGGAATGGAACTGGACTAAAATATCCTTTCCCAGCTGTCCCTTGCACCTGCACTCACAGCTCAGGGCAATCCATCAGGGAGGCAGCACAACTGCCAGCTTTTCCTCTTCATTATTCTGGATTCCACGGACAGAAATAAGATGTTCAATATCTAAGGAAAAGTCAGAGTGCCTTTGAATACTTCTTTCCCTTTATCAGCCCTGGTCACAGAGCTGGTACAAAACAAGTTCTTTGCAAAGGAAGCTAAGAAATGTTACTGCGCCAGAGTGCAGCGTTCTCCAGCAGCTGAGACAGATTCCCTGCAAACAAACTGACCCTGTTTGGAGTACAGCTGCCTGCCCCTTGGCAAGGGCAGCATGCTGAGTTCAGCATCTTGCATAGGATGACCAGGATGAGAAGTCTCCAGGAGGAAGCCAACCTACCATTTTCCTGAGAGGTTTACTGCGGATGGCCATCCCATCCATGTAGTCCTCGAGCTTGAACTGGTAGGACACCTGCAGCTTTTGGAGGAGGCCATCAAAAAAAGAAGAGCCCTGCAAAAGACACACACACACTTGGATGTTACAATTTTTCTGATGACAAGAACAAAATCACCACGCCATCCCTGCCATGTGCTAGAAAGGAGGTCCCTCTTCCCAAGGTTTGGAGTGTTTCACTTCAGAACACAACAAGGACGTTGGGGGATCTCCAGTTTCAGAGGTTTTCAAGACTGACCTGTCTAGTTTTTGATGAGTCCTGCTCTGAGCAGGCCTCCAGCAGTGCCTTTCCCACCACCCTAATTCTATAAAACACATCCTCTCAGATATGTCAGCCCACCTGGTACAAAGACTAAACTGAGCTGCACAGTTTTAATGAATGCTTTTCAGCAAATTTGGTAAAGCTGTCACAAAACCTAGGAATGTTTGTATTTATCTTCACTTCAGGGCATTAATTTCATTTTAGCTTAAACCAATTTCTAGTTAACGTAAACACACCAAAACAAAACCTGTTTTAAATTGTAACAGATGTCTACCTGGACCTACACCTGCCACACTAAACCATGAAGTGTCTGAGCATCCTCTTTGCTGAAGGGTGACCTAAAACATATGAAGGAATGAACTGGATCAAGATGACCAGTTGTCCCATTACACCCTTTCTAAGCACCAGTGAAATGTGGGGATGTTTCTCTCTTCTTACCTCATCTAGAAGCAGGAGCAGTTTGTTCCGAATTTCTTGGGCATTTTCCCCCTGAGGGTCCTTGAGGAGCTGCCTGAATTTCTCAATCACTTGGTAAAAAGCATTCTTCCAGAGCAACTGGTCCACGTTCTGGGTGTCGGAGAACTCGATATCCATCAGGATGCAGCGTTCATACAGCTGCAGCATCTCCACCCTACAGCAAAATACAAGCAGGGAGTGGTCCGTGCAACAGCAACTGCCAGGAAACACAGGGAACACGTGCTGAACCACCTGCTGCTCACTTCCAGCTGCACCATGGCAAATCAGTGCTTCCAACACACATCTCCCAGGGAGATGGGAGCTGCTGCAATCTAACACCCTTCCTGCTCCAAGAGGGCACATCCAAAAGGACCATCTCCCTTGTACATGTGCATCAGAATGGATCAAGGCTTGGCAAAGAGCAAGGAGCTCTGCTGTATTTCTGCCAACTGCAAGGCACAAGTGTCTCCTGATGCTAACACAGAGAACACAGGTGCTGCCAGGCTCTGCTCCTTCCAAGCACAAAGAACAAACACACAAAGAACCACAGGACAACAGAGGTCTTGCCATTAAAATGATCCCCACCTCTTTTCCATCCCACCAAAATACACAACAGAGACACAGACCCCACTTCCTCAAAAACGAACGAGTTGGGAACATCACACCCAATGGAAATAAAGCCTCGGAGACCCAGAAATCACATTCCCCTCATCAGCTACCTACAGCCCTGCCTGGATGCTGGAGCAGGAACTCCTCCCTCAAATTTAATAAAAGAGCTGCAGGCCAGGAACAGCTCTGCAATATGTGGGGCAAGTTTATGGTAAAGGGGATCCTCAGCTGCTCCTGCCTTGGCAGCCTTAATCCTTATAATGCTTCAAGTCCTACAGAAACAGCACGACAGCATGGATGGCAAAGCCTGGAGCAAAGCCAGATGGCAATGCCTGGCAATGGAGGAGCCTGACAGGACAAGAGAAGGATGGTGGTGGGTTCCTGCACAAAGCCCAGAGCAAGGTTCTGCTGCCTGACCCCCCCACACACACCTGGACAGCACAAACACTAAGGGAGCTGGACATTTCTGCAGATGGATGTCAGATAAGAGTCCCCAGACAGCTCCACCACAGGCTGGCAGCACACACTCAGACACAGGCAGGAGGCAAGGGACACTGCCAGCAAGGACAGGGTCAACTGTGCCCACACTCCCAGAGCAGAGTGGGCTTCCAGAGGCCACAGCAGCACTCCACAGTGGTTCCTCTCTCTCCAGACAACAGCTCTGGGTGACCTCAGCACCTTGAGGAAGACCTGAAATCTCTAGTGCTGCCTCAAGCACAGATATATCCCACCCTGTGATCTACAGTGCAAGTGCCCAAAACACAGAACAAGCCCTGAAATGAGCTCACTTGCCAGATTTGGTGCTAGTCAGCTCTGAAAATAAGTCTCCAGAGAAGCCCTAGAGACACAGAGGTCACAAGTAAACATGAAAGATGCCAAGTAGAAACTTGCTATAGCCCACGTTAACCACCCTTCAGAGCATCAGTGTCGCTTCTCTCTTACCAGCCTGGCATCACCAGGCTACTCCCACTGTAGTTTCACTGTGTTAAAGGGCATCGAGCAAAACTACACAGCACTGGAGGCACTGCCACTGCTACACAGCACCAGGAACCCACAGAATGCTTCCTGAGCACATGCTGACAGTCACCACCCCCAAAGTCCACAATGCAAATCTGCCATCAGAAAACCGAGGACAGGTAAGAAAGCAGAAGTCTGACAGCAAACACTGAGAGCACTGGAACCGAGAGAGCTCAGCTCCAGCAAGAGCCGGAATAACCCAAAAGCTGCAGCAGGTGCTTGTCCTGCTCCTTTGTGACCCTGTAAGGCATTCACCAAGAACAAGACGCCACAGACAGCTCCTAGCCCAGGGAAATGACATCCATCCTTATCCACAGTTTCCTTCTGACACCCACACAACAAACAGAGCCAGCACATCAAAAACCAGCAACCCACTGCCCCAACTCCCAGTCTCTGAGACACTGAGGTCCCCAGTGCATGAGACCCTCAAGGAGACACCATTCTCCTGTATCTCACCCTGGAAATGACTCACACACCCCCCTGGAGCACAGCCACGAACCTCAGCTGGGCCATCTTCTCCAGCCCCTCCGGGCTGATGCGGTCTCTGGAAAGGAGGTTGCTGAGCTGCTGCTCCTGGTTCCCAGCCTCACGCAGGAGTTTGCTGAGCTCCTGCTGCTGCATGTTCCGCATCTGCTGCTCCATCTCGGGGCTCAGAGGAGTGGGGGGCAGTGGGCCACACAGGTACTGCCCTGCCTGGCCGGGGTACCCGGGGTAATAGGCTCCTGGGTACACGCCGTTGGTTGGACCCATAGGATACTGCAGGGAGTATCCACCATATGGATACTGGGGGCCTTGACCAGAGGCCCGAGGGTAATAATAGGGGTTGTCAGAGTTTTGGAATTTATAGTAGGAGGGCTGGGCCTGGCGGGCTTCCCCCCAGGAGGTGGGGCTCACTTCATCATCCGTGTCTAAGAAGTGAAGCTGAGCAGTCTGGTTCTTCAGGGCGGGTTTTTGGTCCGGGTTGTTTGGGTCCCACAGCCGGCGGGCAGTGCCGCCTCGGCCCCTGCTCCGGGGGCCTTTGCTGCCAGCCCCGCCCAGCAGGAGCCTGGGCCCAGGGTGACTGGCTTCAGGGGCACCCACGGCGCTGGCAGAGAGGTCGGTGTTGGCAGGCAGGAACAGAATCCCACGGCCCCTCCCTTGGGGCTCCCTGCTCTGGCTCCTCGACTCTGAAGCCTCTGAGGCCCTCGGGGACTTTTTTTTGTCTGTATCTGCCAAACTGACATCCCTGTTCATGGTCCTGCTATCAAATGTGACTCGAAAGGGTCCCTTGACCTCCCTGCCATTGCTGCTCCATTCGCTCTCACTTCTGGAAGCTCGATTCTGCTCCGAATGCTTTCTCCTGTCCGAATTCCTGCTGGAGACGTATGCTTCTGCCTCATCAATTCTGTCATCGTCCAAGGAGTCAGTGGAGGACACAGAGAGCTGCTTCCTAGGACGTATTCTTTCCCTGGCACGCTCCTGCCTCCTCTCCACCCCATCCACGAGCAGGGCTCCATCTGTGCTGTTGTTGCTTCCAGCCGAGCTCGTGCTGCAGGTGCGGTACCGGCTCCGCCGCTTGTCCGTGCGGGAATAGCGCTTGGTAGAGCCCAGCTTCCCCGGCAGCACCTCATCCCCCGTCCTCCTCACCCTGTCGCTTCGCTCTGCTCGCCTCCCTTTCTCTCCCCTGAAGGCTTTCACTGCTTCCCCTGCCTGGCTCCCCTCTCTGTCCTCCTTGCTTAATTTAATTTTCCTGTTACTGTCTTTTCCAGCACCTTTCTCAGTCTCTTCATCTCCTTCGACTTTCAGCTGCTCCATTTTCCCGGTGATTTCCTCGCTCTCTGGCCACAGGGAGGGTTCTTTAGCAGCTGAGTGCAGGCGTTTCCCAGGCTGGTAGATCTGCTGGTCTGGTTTCTTGGTTCTCCTGGGGGTCTTTGGACACCACTCATCTGTAATAGGCTGCCTGGGTAAGTTCTCCTGGCTCTGCAGCCCACCTTTGGTCTCTGTTTCTTCCTTTTCCTGTGAAGGACCATTCTGCTTGGGGCCATCGCTTTTGTTGAAATCCTCCGTGGCTGGAGCTCCCATTCCCACAGAGTTCTTGTCCCCAGCACTCTCCTCCTTGTCCTCCTCAGCTCTGCTCCTTTCCTTCTCCAAGGCCTCCTGCTTTGGTGGCACAAGTTTGCTCCTGAGTCTGGAAAGGCCAGGCTTGTAAATCTCCTGGTCTGGGCGCCTGTTGTCTTTGCGATGCCTCGGCTCCTTCACCTCCTTCATGTTTTCTGGGGAAAGATAGACAGAAAAAAGTTATTCCCACCACAAATGAGCCAGGGACCAAAAAATACGACAAATATTCAAAAAGAAATATTAAGTCAAGGCAAAGAGCTTACCACCCTCAGGGCAGGTTTAGGAGAGATCTGAAAAATCTACGTCAAGATTTACAGGGAATCACATAGTAAGAGTAGAAAATAAGAAAGTCTAACAAAGCTGACCAAATCCTTGACCTCATCCACTTACAAATCCCATCCTGCAACAGGTCGTGCCTCAAAACAAGAACAAGTAAAGCACAACAAAGACTGAAGCACAAGTAACAAGAGCAAAGTTTTATCATTACAGGTTCAGCAGCAGCCGCCTGTCTGCTGCTGGTGCAGGAGCTGCCGTCCCCAGCAGCCCCTGCTCTGCCAACCGTTTTAAGTCAAAGACGCGATTCCTCCTTACTCACAACTCGGTAACGTTTTTCTCCTCCTCTTTTAACCGTATTTACACAGAAAATCGTTAAAGAGTCCAGCCTGGACAACGCACGGTTAAACGACACACCAGAGCCGGGCTGTTCCCCTGTCAGTACCTCGCACCGGCCGCAGCCTCGAACCTCCGCCGGTACCGGGGGCTCGGCCCGGAGATCCCCGAGGGGCTAGGACCGACCAGCCCGGGGCAATGCCGCTCCGGCTGCCGCTGCCCGTCCCGCAGCCTCCCTGTTCTCCGTGCAGCGCCGGCCGTACGCTCCCACCCCGGTCACCCCCGTGCCGGCGCCGGAGGGGCGGCAGCTCTGCCCCAACCCCTACCCCAGGCGCTGCCGGGCAGCGCGGCCGAGAGGCGGGGTGCGCCCGGGGGCAGGTGCCGCTGAGAAGAAGGGAAAGCCCAGCAGCGGGCCGTGGGCGTCCCCGGCGCCACTCACCTCGCCCGCCGCCGGCCGCGCGGGCCTGCGCCGCCACCATGTCCCGCAGCTCGGCGGCCGAGACGCGGACGCGCTCCAGCCCCTCCGCCATCTTGGCAGCGCCGGG